>RPFO01000072.1:453104-523104 GCA_009746045.1 Mesostigma viride
CGCGTTTAGCAGTGGAACAACCCATGCTAGCTCCCCACCAGCACAACACATATGGCCGCACCTTATTGAGCAGTAGTAATGCAAACAGGAATCGCGTGCGGTCGCTGGCGCCGTCCGTGTGCAGAGGGAAGCGTGCAGCCGTCAGCGCGTCCGCCGCCATCTCGGGCGGCATCGGGTAAAGCGCGGGCGTGGCCAGCGCCGCCGCCACATAGTCCTCCACACTCGACCGGCTGCCAGCTGGCACCAGCGAGTAGCGCAGGGGCACGTCCAGGTACTTTGCAAACAGGGACACCAGCTGCACCCCATGGGGTCATAGGGCCACGGCGGGTGCCAGCAGGGCCGTCAAAGGCGGGGTAAAACAAGGTACAGCAAAGGCAACACGGAGCACGCCGGGGGCAAACAAGGTACCATGGTCAGCCCAGACACGATCCTAGAGGCCGACACGATCTGTTTGAGACCATGTTTGGGAGGATGCGACGCGATCTCATGTATTGGGGGCAACAAGCTGGGCTGTTGCATCAAAGATGGCGAGCAGAACAAGCACGGCAACACAGACCATGGGCAAGTGAGGGGACGCACGCCATGGGCTGATCAAGGGGACGCACCTGCCAGCGCACCAGCAAGACCTGCCTTAATCGCACATGGGAAGATGAGGAAAAATCAAGGCGGCATGGGACAGGCATGCCAGGCATGAGATGCTCACTACCTGGGAGCGGACCTGAGCATCTGGCATACAGGGGGGAGGCAGATCCCAGCCAAGCTTTTGAGGTCTACCAAAGTCTGCCATGCTTGAGCCTTCGCCATACGCCGCTGGCCAGACACAACATCGCAACATTCCTTGTCGGCATCCCGTGGCCCTTGGGTGCTGCCCGACCACACGCATCCACGAATGCCAGGACTCGCATACCACCCAATGCCCAGACCCACAGGCCGCCATCCGCCGAATATGCCTGCAACGGTTTACATGGCACTCGCGGTGTAACGTGACAGCGCAACCTAAGCGCACTTTGGCCCATGGGCAGCTGCAACCCTTGTCCCGGCCCCCATCCCTCCCATGCGATACATGCGCCAGCGCCGTGCACAAGAGCACAAGCCCCGCCCCCCTCACTCACATGCGCGATGTACCCCAGCGCGGTGGACACGTGGTCGTTCTCCTCTTTGTCCTTGAACGAGGGAGGCGTGCGGCCCGCAGGCGCGCACCGCGTGGGCCGTAGCACCTGCGCCCCGTGCGCCAGCAATAAGCTGCTGGCCGCGCCACGCACGTTCGAGTTGGTGTCCCACTCCACCCACCCAAAGTGGAGCGTCAGGTCCGCCACGCTCACCCAGGGGCTGCCCCCACTGCTGCCCCCCGAACTGGACATCCCAGTGAAGCTGTTCACTGAGCGCGCGATGGCAGCGGCGGCGGTGGCCAGCGAGGCCATCCCAGACAGACTGCCGCTGCTGGTGCTGCTGCTGCTGACCAATGTCGAGGCCGGCCCGGGGGCGCCGCTGGATGCCCTGCTGGCGGGTCCCGCCCGGCTCTTGACCCCGTTGCCTGGCGACTGCATCGCCCGCAGGTCGCTCGTGCTGGCAACCGGGCGCAGGTCGTGCGATGTGTGCGACGTACTGGCGCGCTGTTGTGCACCGGCTGCCTCTTTATCCGCATGGTCCATCAGGGAGCGCGCACGGTCGCCCGCGCCGCCGTCCTCGTGGTGAAGCGCGCCAGCACGCAACTCGGGGCGGCCATCCAGTGAGTGGCGGCCGAGTGCAGGCTCGCTCCTGACGCTGTTCTCATCGCACACGCTGCTGCTGCCGCCGTATGGCTCCCCCGCGGCATCCTCCTCGCCCACGCTAGGGCGCGGGGAGGACGGCCCCAGGGACCCCCCTGCGTCTGCCCCCTCGGCATGCGTTGGCCGCAGGCAGCTGTCATGGCCGTTGGCACCGTGGTGGCCGCGCAAGGGGGAGTGGGCCAGGCCCTCGCACGTGGCCATCTTGCTGTGGTGGTTGGCCAGCATGCCCTCCAGCTTCATGCGAGGGGAGCTGCCGGACCCAAGCCCGGCCACTAGCTCACTGCCCCCTGCCCCGCCGGCCGCGCTGTCCGTGTGCACGTCGCTGTCACTGTCGCCGTTGCGGCTGCCTTCCTCCCCGTCCATGCTGCCACACTCTTCGCTCGGGTGGGAGTGGCGCTCGGGCCGCGGGCGGAAGAGCGGGGAGGAGGGCGCGGAGGCAGAGGTGGGCGAGGTGGGCGAGTTGGAGGAGAAGGAGTTGGAGGAGAAGACATGGGAGAGGGAGGTGCGGCTGGTGGTGGAGACCGACGATACCGTCTTCTGCAGCAGGGGGGGGGAAGGGGCGGGGGGAGCCAGTGCCAGCAAGGTACACGGGAGCGGCGACGTTAGAAGGGGCATGTTTGCACCAGCAGGCAGCAATTCTTCAAAAAGTAACGCGAGTCAAGAGGAACCACAACAGGGGGGGGAGGAGGGGGGGTCCCGCAAAGTGAATGGCAAAGGGGGTAGACAGCAGGGGGGCATAAGATCAACAACCACTGGTCCCCCCCCCAGGCGACAGACCATGGACCAAAAATACCTCACACCAGTCCACAGGAACGGCCCTATGCATCAGGGCAAATCACCCCTGCCGTCGTGTAAGAAACACCGATTGTAGAGAGCAAGCAATTCTGAGCTAGGATGATCTGGACAAAGTACTGCATGGCTGCCATCCTAGTCCATGGATGACAAAGGAACGAGGGCGGACGAAAGGCGAGGGACCCCGGCTCTTGACTCCTGTCTCAGCCCATGGCAAGTACAGAACCGGAGACACCAGGCGAGCCACGGGTAGCCATGTGGGAAGACGGCATGCGCCACGGGTAGCCATGTGGGAAGACGGCATACGCCACGGGTAGCCATGTGGGAAGACGGCATGCGCCACGGGTAGCCATGTGGGAAGACGGCATGCGCCACGGGTAGCCATGTGGGAAGACGGCATGCGCCACGGGTAGCCATGTGGGAAGACGGCATGTGCCACGGGTAGCCATGTGGGAAGATGGCATGCGCCACGGGTAGCCATGTGGGAAGACAGCATGCGCCACGGGTAGCCATGTGGGAAGACGGCATGCGCCACGGGTAGCCATGTGGGAAGACGGCATGCGCCGCGGGTAGCCATGTGGGAAGACGGCATGCGCCACGGGTAGCCATGTGGGAAGACGGCATACGCCACGGGTAGCCATGTGGGAAGATGGCATGCGCCACCGGTAGCCATGTGGGAAGACGGCATGCGCCACGGGTAGCCATGTGGGAAGACGGCATACGCCACGGGTAGCCATGTGGGAAGACGGCATGCGCCACCGGTAGCCATGTGGGAAGACGGCATGCGCCACGGGTAGCCATGTGGGAAGACGGCATGCGCCACGGGTAGCCATGTGGGAAGACGGCATGCGCCACGGGTAGCCATGTGGGAAGACGGCATGTGCCACGGGTAGCCATGTGGGAAGATGGCATGCGCCACGGGTAGCCATGTGGGAAGACAGCATGCGCCACGGGTAGCCATGTGGGAAGACGGCATGCGCCACGGGTAGCCATGTGGGAAGACGGCATGCGCCACGGGTAGCCATGTGGGAAGACGGCATGTGCCACGGGTAGCCATGTGGGAAGACGGCATGCGCCCCGGGTAGCCGTGTGGGAAGACGGCATGCGCCGCGGGTAGCCGTGTGGGAAGACGGCATGCGCCGCGGGTAGCCATGTGGGAAGACGGCATGCGCCACGGGTAGCCATGTGGGAAGACGGCATGCGCCACGGGTAGCCATGTGGGAAGACGGCATGTGCCACGGGTAGCCATGTGGGAAGACGGCATGTGCCACGGGTAGCATGTGGGAAGACGGCATATGCCACGGGTAGCATGTGGGAAGACGGCATGTGCCACGGGTAGCATGTGGGAAGACGGCATGCGCCACGGGTAGCCATGTGGGAAGACGGCATGCGCCACGGGTAGCATGTGGGAAGACAGCATGCGCCACGGGTAGCCATGTGGGAAGACAGCATGTGCCACGGGTAGCCATGTGGGAAGACGGCATGTGCCACGGGTAGCCATGTGGGAAGACGGCATGCGCCACGGGTAGCCATGTGGGAAGACAGCATGCGCCACGGGTAGCATGTGGGAAGACGGCATGCGCCACGGGTAGCCATGTGGGAAGACGGCATGCGCCACGGGTAGCCGTGTGGGAAGACGGCATGCGCCACGGGTAGCATGTGGGAAGACGGCATGCGCCACGGGTAGCATGTGGGAAGACGGCATGCGCCACGGGTAGCCATGTGGGAAGACGGCATGCGCCACGGGTAGCCATGTGGGAAGACGGCATGCGCCACGGGTAGCCATGTGGGAAGACGGCATGCGCCACGGGTAGCCATGTGGGAAGACGGCATGTGCCACGGGTAGCATGTGGGAAGACGGCATGCGCCACGGGTAGCATGTGGGAAGACGGCATGTGCCACGGGTAGCCATGTGGGAAGACGGCATGCGCCACGGGTAGCCATGTGGGAAGACGGCATGCGCCACGGGTAGCATGTGGGAAGACGGCATGCGCCACGGGTAGCCATGTGGGAAGACGGCATGCGCCACGGGTAGCCATGTGGGAAGACGGCATGTGCCACGGGTAGCCATGTGGGAAGACGGCATGTGCCACGGGTAGCCATGTGGGAAGACGGCATGCGCCACGGGTAGCATGTGGGAAGACGGCATGTGCCACGGGTAGCCATGTGGGAAGACGGCATGCGCCACGGGTAGCATGTGAGAAGACGGCATGTGCCGCGGGTAGCCATGTGGGAAGACGGCATGTGCCACGGGTAGCCATGTGGGAAGGGGCCATGTGCCGCGGGTAGCCATGTGGGAAGACGGCATGCGCCACGGGTAGCCGTGTGGGAAGACGGCATGCGCCACGGGTAGCCATGTGGGAAGACGGCATGCGCCACGGGTAGCCATGTGGGAAGACAGCTTGCGCCACGGGTAGCCATGTGGGAAGACAGCATGCGCCACGGGTAGCCATGTGGGAAGACAGCATGCGCCACGGGTAGCCATGTGGGAAGACGGCATGCGCCACGGGTAGCATGTGGGAAGACGGCATGCGCCACGGGTAGCATGTGGGAAGACGGCATGCGCCACGGGTAGCCATGTGGGAAGACGGCATGCGCCACGGGTAGCCATGAGGGAAGACGGCATGTGCCACGGGTAGCCATGTGGGAAGACAGCATGCGCCACGGGTAGCCATGTGGGAAGACGGCATGCGCCACGGGTAGCCATGTGGGAAGACGGCATGCGCCACCGGTAGCCATGTGGGAAGACAGCATGCGCCACGGGTAGCCATGTGGGAAGACGGCATGCGCCACGGGTAGCCATGTGGGAAGACGGCATGTGCCACGGGTAGCCATGTGGGAAGATGGCATGCGCCACGGGTAGCCATGTGGGAAGACAGCATGCGCCACGGGTAGCCATGTGGGAAGACGGCATGCGCCACGGGTAGCCATGTGGGAAGACGGCATGCGCCACGGGTAGCCATGTGGGAAGACGGCATGCGCCACGGGTAGCCATGTGGGAAGACAGCATGCGCCACGGGTAGCCATGTGGGAAGACGGCATGCGCCACGGGTAGCCATGTGGGAAGACGGCATGCGCCACGGGTAGCCATGTGGGATGGGGCCATGTGCGCTCCTGGGCCGCCCTTGTGCGTGTGCGTGTTGTTGCATGACAGGGGCACGCACCACAGCGGATCCGGCCATCAGCCGCGAGGGCACGCGGGCCAGCAGGTCACGTTGGAGCGCCTGCTGCTGCGCCGACTCCATGACCGCGGGGGGAAACACCTACGAGCGGACCGCACACGCGAGCAGGGGGGCAACAGGAACCAGGACAGGATGTGTCAGGGACACGATGGGGGGAGGAGGCAGGCACAAGGAGGCGGGCAGGGGCAGGCAGGAGCAAGGCGCAGGCACGCCACCATGGGGACCCCCCCAGCCAGGCACCACACGCACCACAGCCACCCCCAAGCATGGAGCCCCACACCACCAGAGAGAGGGCTGCGGGTCCCGCCACCATGACCCCCCCACCCCCCCACCTGCCCTGGGGAGACCCATCCCCCCACCCCGCCCACCTGCCCTGGGGAGACCCATCCCCCCACCCCGCGCACCTGCACCGGGTAGACGTGCACGAGTACGGCACCAATCTCGGCGAGCCGCCGCTCCGACATGCTTTCGATGAGCGACAGCTGGCCATAGCCCGAGGGCCCCCGCAGCAGCCGCAGCGCCTCCTGCAGGTACCGCGCGGTGGTGGGTGCGTGCGTGTGTGTGTGTGTGTGTGTGTGTGTGTGTGTGTGTGAGAGAGAGAGAGAGAGAGAGAGAGAGAGAGAGAGAGAGAGAGAGAGAGAGAGAGAGAGAGAGAGAGAGAGAGAGAGAGAGAGAGCAGCACGTGCGCGGTCACGCCATGCACGCTGTCACTGCGTGAGCGCGGCCAAGGGATGGGCGGGAGGGAGACCCGCACTGCCCCATGTTGCCACCCTAAAGGTGCCGTAGCGCCTTGGGGAAACATGCCGCTTGCAGTGCACGGCAGCACGTGGCTACCCAGGGCACCCTCTGCCCCCGTCCAAGTGTGAACCATGCAAGCACACGCGGTCAAAGCAATCGCTGGCCACACACGCCTACGCGGACAACATGCACACCTACGCGATCGCTCACCCTACGCGTGTGCTGACTCCCAGCATGCTGACTCCCAGTATGCTGACTACCATTAAATAGAGGAGCTTGCGAGTGCAAGGCCCCCCAGCCCAGGCCTCCCCACGCGCGCCCACCTGCAGCCTGCCCCTCGCGTCGGCCAGGCTCTTATTGGCGCGCTTGAGGTTGCTCCCGCGCGCCTGCACCCCGCGCTGCAGCGATGCCACCTCCTCGGCGCGCGCCTCCGCGTCCCTCACGGCGCGCGCCACCAGCGCCCGTAAACGCTCCAAGCGCCGCGCCGCCTCGGTGGCCTCGCTCGCGTCGTGCGTGCGGTCCGCCGTGCGCTGGGGGAAGGGCCAGCGGGGCCGAGGGGGGGCAGGGGATAAAACAGTAGGGGGGACGATGGACGTTGCGGAGCTATGCACATGAGGGTTGAATATTTGCCATGAGTTTCGAAGACAACCAGCAGCACAACAGCATTTGTGAGTGAGATGTAACCAGGTGCACCTGATACTGGGCCACGCAATCAGAACGCCATGCACGGCGATGCGCATGGGCAGGGCGGTGTGAACACCGGGTGGATCTTTGCGCGACAGGTGGCGCGGTGAAGGTGCCCAGACAGGGATCCGAGAGGGCAAGGGAGCCACGTGGTTCCGCGATCCATGTGGCAAGGCAGGCGCTTGGGATGCACGGGAAGGTTGATGCCACCAGCACCAACACCAGGCTGCTGCCACCAGCACCAACACCAGGCTGCTGCCACCAGCACCAACACCAGGCTGCTGCCACCAGCACCAACACCAGGCTGCTGCCACCAGCACCAACACCAGGCTGCTGCCACCAGCACCAACACCAGGCTGCTGCCACCAGCACCAACACCAGGCTGCTGCCACCAGCACCAACACCAGGCTGCTGCCACCAGCACCAACACCAGGCTGCTGCCACCAGCACCAACACCAGGCTGCTGCCACCAGCACCAACACCAGGCTGCTGCCACCAGCACCAACACCAGGCTGCTGCCACCAGCACCAACACCAGGCTGCTGCCACCAGCACCAACACCAGGCTGCTGCCACAAAACCTTGTGATCAGGAGGACGGGATCCAGCGAGAGAGCGCACGTTGGTTCACCAAAGCCCTGGCCTGCAGCCAGGGCAGCCAGGGCAGGCGGCATCTGGTGCTGCACGTGACCATGGTCGCAACGGCTCAGCGGGCTGTGGGACACCACTCGGGTGCCAGCCATCGCACATGGCCGTAGATGCGCACATGGCCGTAGATGCGCACATGGCCGTAGATGCGCACATGGCCGTAGATGCGCACATGGCCGAACATGCGCACATGGCCGAACATGCGCACATGGCCGAACATGCGCCAACAAGTTGGTGCACTACAGTCCACCAGCACGGCCAGCAAGGGACCTGCAGCGACCACAGGAACCCTCCCATAAGCACCCAACCCTTGCATGGGGGGGCTGCCACCGCACGCACGTGGGCTCATAGGCAACCAAGGGGAGGCAAACGGCACAAGGCAAGAAGAGGAAGCCAACAGGGGCAACTGGACCAATCGACAGGAGGGGGAACTGCATGGGAACCGAAGCCGTGCGGGTGATCAAATTCCACGTTAGGATCTGCTTTGCCCTACAACGCTGATACCACCCAACCCTGCTCTTTTTTTTCTTCCCCTCCCCATTGCAGCCCACCAACTCCAGCGCATCCCCCCCTGCCCCCCTTCTCTTCCCTACGGGCCCCAACCAGTTATGCACCGCCCTCCCCCCTTACCAACAGTGCCTGTTCCCCACTCACAAACCACCAGCACACCTTCCCTCCCCGCCTCCTCCCGTGCGTCGGCCCTGCTCCCCCTCTTACCCCCCCTGGTGCATCACCCCCCCCCCCCTTACCTCCAGCGCATCGGCCACCTCCTGTGCGGCCTGGTCGCGCCGCGCCCTCGCCTTTGCCAGCACCGCGCTGGCCCCCATGAGCGACCGCATGGCCACCTTCATCTCCCCCGCGTCCACGCTCTTGCGAGGGGCGGCGCACTCGCGGCTGTTGTTCGAGTGGAGCAGGGGGGACACCTCGGCGGACCAGGCCACCCGGTCCTGGCTCTTGGACCGCGAGCGCTGCTTCAGGAGCACGCGCCGCCGGTCCCCCGCGATGCGCCCGACGTCAGCCTCCTCGCGCGACTGCGCCGGTGCCGCCCCCGCGCTGATGCCGCTGCTGCTGTTCATGTGGTTGCTGCTGGCACCCGCGCCGGTGCCCCTGTTGGTGCCGGGCTGTATCGGCGTCTCCCACCCGAGCGTGCGCGCGGCGATCGCACGGAAGCCCTTGGGGCTCTCGTACAGAACGCCCCGCGCCGAGTGAGGGGTGGCCAGCCCAGCTTCCTCTCCGACAGTCTCACTGCCGGCGGACCCTTTGCTGCTGGTGGACCGCGTGAAGAGCGACGCCATGCGCTGCAGGTCGCCCTCCGACGAGCTGGCAGCCAGGGACTTGCCGACACCCTGCAGGAGGTCCCCATCGGACGCGCCCCACTCGTGCATGCCCGCGCCGTGAAAGCGCGCCGCGTCCTCGGACACCGCGCTGGACCGCGCGCTGTGGGGCTGCGACGACGACTGCGACGACTGGTGGGGCGGCTCGCTGGGCATCCCCCCGTCCCCCGTGACCTCTGCCAGCATCGCGGTCAGCGACTGCGTGCTGGTGCTCTTGCGCCGGGAGAGCGCCGCCACCGCGCGCCGCACCTCTTCCTGCGTCGCGTCGCGCGAGCTGCCCCACGTCATCGAGGACAGGTCGGCGTCGTAGCCACCCGCCATCCCCGCGCCGGTGTCCTCCGCTCGGCCATCCCCCGCACGCGAGGTTGGGCCGGGAGCGAGCGCAGACCGGGCAGGCGCGCTCCCCCTCTTGTTCCCCAGAGTGCTCGCAGGTGTCGGCGTGGACGCGGCGCCACCGCTCTTGGCGTCGCCGCCGCTGCGGAAGCTGCTGAAAAAGAAACTGGCCATGCTGGCCGCTGGCACCTCGTACAACCCTCCCTGGTACAGCGCTCCTTGTAGAGCGTTCCTTGAACAACCCTCCCTTGTACAGTGCTCCTTGCACAGTCCTCCCTTGTACACAGCTCCTTGTACCGGGCTCCCTGCTATCGCGCCGGTTCGCCACCCTCCCCGGACCACCGAGAGCGCCCTGTATGAGGTCCAACACGAGCACTTGTGCGTGCCCTGATGTAAAAGCACGTGAGAAAACTATTTCTTACTAGTTGGCCTGGGAAAAGAGGCGTGACAGGTATAATCCAGAGACGGCCGCGTCGCACCAGCCCTGCTACCCCATGACTGAGTCAGGCTACGGCACTTGGCCGCTAGCAACTGGCACGAAAGCACAAGAGTTCCCCTTCCCCGGTCATGCCACGGTGGCCGCGCCGGCAGCCACAGTTTGCCGCGTTCCTTGTCCCTCTCGGCTATGTTTGGTCGACCAGGAGGATCCAAAGCCGTTGTCGGACAACAGACCAATGGGCGGATGCGTCAAAACAGTGCACATGCTGCGCCACGCAACCGTGCCCACGCAGGTGGGTGCCGCGCCGACATGGCGCCACCCGCCATAAAGCAGAACCTCCTCCTCAGTCAATAGATAAACCAATGTAAGCGGCGCTCACGTACGGCCCGCGAGCTCTCTCCTCCCACGTTCGCCGCGTACTCCTTGGCACTACGTGCACCGGCTAGATCCTGCGAAGTGTGCCAGGACATGGCAAGGACAGCACAAGGCAAGGACAGGGCAGAAAAGGCTCGGGCGCGACCGCCGGGACCAAGCACGAGGCAAACAGTCAGATCTTTAAACATCATGCAGTACGATCAAGGAGACAACCTGCGCAGGCCAGAAATCGGGGGTACGATGCTGATCCGTCACGTGGCCCATCCCATCCCCTTCATCAGCAAGGCCGTGTGCAGTGACGTGAGCGCGTTGCCATGCCCTCCACACAGGCAGGTGGAGGACGCAGCGCATGTCCTCTGTTTAATTGCTCCATACCATGCAGTGCACGTCCTCTAATCGAGTACTCCATTGCATGTCCTCTATTGCCATGTCCAGCTAAGGATGCTGGCATATGCAACGACATACTTTTATTGTCATTGTTATTGAAAACGGGGGCCAGAGTGGGCTGCCGAGGAAATGGGCAGCACAGCAACACATAGCAAGAAGGCATGCATGTGGTTAAACATGATGCACTGGCAGCATGTGCGCAGCAGATGAAGGTGTACTTGGGAGTGGCACCTAGCTGTGATATGCATGGGGGGCGGCCAAACGCAAGGGCTACACGTACCTGCCTATATCTGCGGGCCAGTCTGGTGTGACTCCAGGCAGACGAGATTTACAGTTTCGATCATTAGGATTGCGATTTTACCATCGGCAGTGCCACGACAATGTACGATGCCTGACATCGTCGTTTCTGAAACACATACCAGCCATGGCAAGATGCTTGAAGAATGCGCAGAAAAGGACCCTGTAGACGCAGAATGACAATCCCTACAACCTTAGGTCGAGCATTCATTTCAGGTGAGGGCGGGACGGACAAACGCCAAAGGCTCCGAAGGTCCCCTAGATAATATTATTCAGCAAGACAAGCAGCCTTGTACCGATTTAAACCGCTGGCAACCGCAGGGACAGACTTTCCTGGGCGGTGAAGCTCGGTAAGGAATTTACAAGACACTAATATTCAGCCTGTAAAGACCCATTCTTACCTTCGCATAACGCCAAAGCATGCATGCTCTCGTCTCGCTCGCTATTCGATCTACCGTCCGTCGCTGCACGGTAAACACGCAACGTTGCGCCGAAACAAGTAGCGCGCCATTTAATTAAAATAAGCCATTCTCACTTTCCGAATGTCGGATCGCGCTGCGAGCTTCATAAACTACGGGGAAACGGCTATCTGCGCATCCCGAATCAAAGGCACTTGCATCTGACAGGAATGTAATTCTGTTCAATGGGGATGCGTCCGTGCAATTGCGACTAGGACGCGTACCGGAAACATGTGATGAGCCAGCTTCACTGCCGTAACCTTGTCACGCTGGGTATGTGCGGGCGCCCGGTGAGTGCCTTTGTCTGCATATCTCCGGCGGGCTCCCCTCGTGTTCGCATTGGGTATGGCGTGACACGGTGGGAATTTTTTACCGCGGGGCCAGTCAGCTTCGGGGGGGTCTATTCGTTGCGATCATGAGTTCATCCCCTGGACTGCTGGAGAAGTGGAGATACGGGAATTTAACGTAAGCTGGTTGCGCACCAGCGCACGCGGCTACAGAAGTGCGCCCCATGTGCCGACACGTAGGATAGACCGGCCCCAGCTGAAAGCCGAACATGAACGGATAGCAGTTCATATCCGTTGTTTCCACCTACGACCTGGCAACCTACTGGCGTTTACTGCCCAGTGAGTTATGAAACGTTGACATTATCCTGTGTCACCGACATACGCCAAGTGGCGATCTTGGCCTGCTGCCTTCGATTTTTTGTGAAGGCGTACTTTTACCCGAAAATGGGGGAATTGACCGGCACGCGGGGGAATGGTGACGACAATTGCAACATTAAACCATTGACAGATTAATTAATTCGTCGAGCTTGATCATGTGGCGCGATAGTGATGAGGCAACAATGATGAGTTGAAAATTGTCCCCGACTGTTGGCATCTGCAGCCTCAATTATTAGAGAACAAACAGGTGACGCGATGTTTCGAAGTTGCGATATATATTTAGGTGCAGGGACATTTCTTTTGCACTGAGGTGGGGCAGTTGCCTAACATCACCTCTGTGATCCTTGGGGCAGTTTCAAACACATATTGGGCCGAGGAGCGTGCATGGCCGAGTCCCTACCTTTCCTCAATTAGCGCAGACATTGGCCTGATCCGGTTGCACCAGCTCATAATTGGAAGCCATGGACTCCGTTATGAAGGGGCACGAGAAAGGCGTGGATACTTGCGTGGGTGGACTTCAATACGTGCTTCGAAGAGCGCTTGGCATTTTGCTTCGCGCAGACGGCATTGGCACTGGCGGTCGCGATGAACAATACGTGGCAGACATCGAGGCTCGCTTGCTGGTGCAGCACCACGTGTTTTTGTGCGAAGAAACGCTGGCCCAGCAGGCACTGCAGCAGGGGAATTCTGTGAATCTGGAGGCCGTGGAGGTTTTGCTGGGCAATCTTACGACTCTGCTCGAGCAGGTCAAGCGGAAGATTTCGTCGCAGTATGCCCAACACGCTCCACGCATTGTCTGCCTCGCCGAGAGGCTAGCTCTATCAGGCAAGGAGCGGGAAGCGATCGAGGTGAGCTCCGGCGTTGCCCGCGGAATTCCTCTTTTATCACCCTCTGCTTTCGGCGCACTTGCCCTGCTTTGCTCTGGCCACGGAGCCTCGTTGCCTGCGTCTCATGCGCTGGTCGTGCCCGTACCCGCCACCAACCACATCACTGGCATCCGCCCCCCTCGTGCCCCCCTCCCCCCCCCGTCCAGTTCGTGCTCATCTCCAACATCGGCATCGACTTCCCCCCCCACGCGCCAACTTACGTATCACGCGGCGCCATCCGCAGCATGGCCAAGTTCTGCCAGATGTCACCAGCCGAGGTGCTCACGTTCCTGGCCCCGTCCCGGCCGCACATGGCGCAGGGGCTGATCGAGATGGACGCGCAGCTGTCGCTGGACTACGCGGGCCAGGCGATCAATATGCCGCCCGAGGTCATGATGAGCCTCGCAGGCGGTGTGCTGTCATCGTCCGAGTTCCTCAAGGTGGAAGGCACCGCGCTGGCAGAGCTGTTGCGTAGTGAAGGGGAGGGTAGAGAGGGGGACGGGGGGGGGGGCTCGATAGGCGGCCGGCCACCCTCGGCCCTGTCTCCTGATCTGGACAATGTCCTCGATGAGGAGGGTTTGTTGGAGGAGGAGGGAGGGGAGGAAGAGCTGTTGCGGCGCGCAGCATCCGTACAGGGCAAGCGAGCGTCCCATCGGGGTCGGGGGGCAGCGGTCAGCAGCACGGTGGAGGCAGACGCAAGCGGAAACAAGGAGGAGGAGGCAGACTTTCTGGCCGGTTTGTACCAAGCGGTGGCCGAGGGGGCAGCGGGCAACACAGAAGAAGAGAGCGCGGGTGCGGGCGCTAGCTGTCACAGGCTAGACCCAGCCACGGGGGGCGCCAGCCCGGAGGGTAGTGCCCCGCTGGGCCCCTACTCCAGCAACCTGGACTACCTGCAGGACTGCTTCCAGGTGGTGGTCACGCGCATGCGCATCCAGGCAGCAGCGGCCGAGGCCAGCGACCCTCGCTCCGCGCGCATGTTGGGCGACCGCAAGTCCCCCGAGGCAGTGTTGAGGGAGCTGCGCTCCACCGAGGCAGCACAGGTGCGCAAAGTGGCACGGCGGGTCGCCATGACGGCGGCGGTGGCGACAGCTGGCAGCGGTGGCCTGCCCGAGGGTGCCGGCGTGCTGGCAGAGGTCTCGTATGTGCCTGCCACGCTCGGCACGGACGAGCTTTCGTCACCGGAGCAGGATGATGCGGGGGGTGATGTCAGCGGCGCTGGTGGCGAGGATGTGGCGCTGCCGGATGGGGAGGGCGATGATGACGTCAGCGAGGGGGGCAGTGGATCGCAGGGTGCGGCTGGGGAGGCAAGCGAGGGCAGGAGGGGGGCCATCGAGGAGGGGCAGTATGCGCAGGACATGGGCGGGGCGACAGGTGGGGATGGCGGTGGCAAGGGCGCTGGGGGGGCCAGCCGCACCCTGTGGCTCCCTCGTGTGGAGGTGCTGGCCAAGAGGCTGCGGTTGACCACTTTTGAAAAATGGGTGCGTCGCAGGCGTATGTTGGAGGAAGGGGAGGGGGGCTGGGAAGTCTTTGGGCGCTAGGCGGGAGTGGAAACGGCGGTATGCCATATGCTTGCCTCCCTCACATGCCAGTGCCGAGAACGTACTTGCTGTTCTTTTCTGACGCACATACCGCTAGCCAAGGTGAGAGTAATATCAACTCATTGGCAGCTGGGGGTAGGGGGTGGGCGAGGCAGGGGGGTACAGCTGGCAACTGGTGAGGGGGCGTGGGGCATGAGAATGCTTGCCGGTGGTTGGCCCGCACACAGGTGGCAGCATAATAACGCATGGCATGGGAAGGTGCTGCACGAGCTGGTTGGGACCTCTCTAATCAATGTAACCTATCCACCCGGGACAGGGGTTGACCTGCGAGGCCATGGGATCATTGGCGCCAGGTGGGTGATGTGGGCTGTTGACGTGTGCTGGGATAGGTAACCTTGATGACAGCGGTCAGTGCACAAGGTAGAGAAGGAATGACCGCCGTGTGGATCATTCGACTGGCATGCTTTTCTGCCCATGGCATCATCGCTATATGGGGCCCTTTTCCTGCTATCCGCCACGTGGGGCACACACGTCATGTGCGGCCCACTCGGATGCCAGGTCGCAGGGTTAAGGCGAGGAGTGCAGCCGCTGACTAGAGGCAGGACATCCGTAGTTGGATGGGTGCTGAGGTGCTAGTAGACATGCACAAATCGTGTGCAGCAGCCGCGTGTAGCGCAAGGAGGGTGAGGAGAGTGAGGGTCCTGAGGTTGGGGAGGGCAGGGAGGGTGGGAGGGTGGGGAGGGTGGGGAGGGTGGGGAGGGTGGGGAGGGTGGGGAGGGTGGGAGGGTGGGGAGGGTGGGGAGGGTGGGGAGGGTGGGGAGGGTGGGGAGGGTGGGGAGGGTGGGGAGGGTGGGGAGGGTGGGGAGGGTGGGGAGGGTGGGAGGGGGTGGGGAGGGTGGGAGGGTGGGGAGGGTGGGGAGGGTGGGAGGGTGGGGAGGGTGGGGAGGGTGGGGAGGGTGGGGAGGGTGGAGGGTGGGGAGGGTGGGGAGGGTGGGGAGGTGGGGAGGGTGGGGAGGGTGGGGAGGGTGGGGAGGGTGGGGAGGGTGGGGAGGGTGGGGAGGGTGGGGAGGTGGGAGGGTGGGGAGGGTGGGTGGGGAGGTGGGGAGGTGGGGAGGGTGGGAGGTGGGGAGGTGGGAGGTGGGAGGTGGGGAGGTGGGGAGGTGGGAGGTGGGGAGGTGGGGAGGTGGGGAGGTGGGGAGGTGGGGAGGTGGGGAGGTGGGGAGGTGGGAGGTGGGAGGTGGGGAGGTGGGGAGGTGGGGAGGTGGGGAGGTGGGAGGGTGGGAGGTGGGGAGGTGGGGAGGTGGGAGGTGGGGAGGTGGGGAGGTGGGAGGTGGGAGGTAGGGAGGTGGGGAGGGTGGGAGGGTGGGAGGGTGGGAGGGTGGGGAGGGTGGGAGGTGGGAGGGAGGGTGGGAGGGTGGGGAGGGTGGGAGGGTGGGGAGGGTGGGGGGGAGGGTGGGGAGGGTGGGAGGGTGGGGAGGGTGGGGAGGGTGGGGAGGGTGGGGAGGGTGGGAGGGTGGGGAGGTGGGGGAGGGTGGGAGGGTGGGAGGTGGGGAGGGTGGGGAGGGTGGGGAGGGTGGGGAGGGTGGAGGGTGGGGGGGAGGGTGGGGAGGGGGGAGGTGGGAGGGTGGGAGGGGGGAGGTGGGAGGTGGGAGGTGGGGAGGTGGGGAGGTGGGAGGTGGGAGGTGGGAGGTGGGAGGTGGGGAGGTGGGAGGTGGGGAGGTGGGGAGGTGGGGAGGTGGGAGGTGGGGAGGTGGGGAGGTGGGAGGTGGGGAGGTGGGGAGGTGGGGAGGTGGGGAGGTGGGGAGGTGGGGAGGTGGGGAGGTGGGGAGGTGGGGAGGTCGGGAGGTGGGGAGGTGGGGAGGTGGGGAGGGTAGGGAGGGTAGGGAGGTGGGGAGGGTGGGGAGGAGTGGGAGGTTCCTAAGGGTGCGGAGGGTGGGGAGAACGGCGTGCTTGCTCTGGCAAGAGCCTACACCCATGCACCCTTCCTATCTCCTGTCAGTCATGGTCATCTTTTGTTGCTTGTGTTTGTCAAAGGCGCCATTCGCTCGTCCAGGTTACGTTCATGAGATGAGAAATGCAAGGCTGTGGTGGCCTTATGAACGGTCGCCTGCCATGACGGTTTCATAAATGGTCGCCTGTCATGGACGGTTTCATGAACGGTCGGCTGCAAGCGCAATACCGTCTTGATCTCTCTGTGTTCCTGCTGTGTCGCATGTGGGTTGGTGGCCCACCTGCTTATTTGCATGTGGGTGGGTGGCCCTCCTGCTGTGTCGCATGTGGGTTGGTGGCCCTCCTGCTTATTTGCATGTGGGTGGGTGGCCCTCCTGCCCATTTCCCCGCCTGGATGGTAACTGCATTCAGCCCCTCCTTGGCTGCTGGCGCGCACGTCGCCCTCTGCACATCCCTGGAATCCCCCCCACGCAGGTTGTGCTCACCCTGGTGGGAGGCATCATGTCGGCCGACGTGCGCCGCCTGTCCAAGGCCTCCAGCGTGTACACCTCCTCCGTCTCCTTTGACGTGGGCACGCTGATCGCGATGCATTCGACGCGCCTCAGCGAGCAGGTTGCCTGTCGCCGGGTGTTCTACCGCAAGGGCACGCTGGTAGGTGGCTTGTCACTTGCTGTTCCACCTCAGGGGCACAATCATGGGTATGGGGAACCGGGGGGGTAAGGGAGGGGGAAGTCAATGTATAAGCATCTTTCATTGGTCGAGGAGCCAGCGGCCAGTAGCCATAACGATGCTTTGACACCACGGGCGCAGCTGTCCCATGTGCAGCGATGACTTGTCCTCGCGTTGCCTTCTCCCAATGTCCTTCAACGGCAGCAGTTGGCAGATACTGGGGAAAGGAATGGGGAGACCGATTGCTGCTGAGGCATGTAGCCTGCCCTGTTAGCTCCTCCTATGCGAATGAATGGTTGCCCCCGTTTGCATGTGGCGTCCTGATCCCCTACGTGTGTGCGTGGCTTGTCCCCAGATCCGCCACAACATCATCCGAGTGTCCGAGAAACGGTTTGGAGGGGGAGACCTCATGGACTGGTGCGTCCCCAGACCGTGACCCCTCGCACACAAACCTAGCAGGCCGGTGCGTCCCCAGAACATATTGCGCGTGCTTCTCTGTTTTTGAGACCAGCTGTAAAATCTGCGCGAGCGAATGCAAGTGGGTGGGCTATCTCAGCACACCTCTCCATCACAGCAGGGGGCGACCCTGCCCTTTTGCCAGCTCCTGGGGCCTCCTTGGGGTCATGATTGATTTTGTTTATCCTCTCCCTGCCTCCATGCAATAAGGTCTTCAGGCAGCTCCTCACCCGGTCCAGCCCCTGCTTGCATGCTTCTCGCCTTTGTTGCATCTTGCCTTGTGCAATACGCCATAGCCATATGCGTCAAGCATGAAATGTGCGTGCGGCTTTGTCAGGAACTAATAAATGCCCCTGAAAGATTTTCCCAGCTGGCATGACTTCTTCCATCCAGAAAACGCAACCTGCCACCCCAAGGATGCAATGCATTTTATTAGGGTGTGTTTCTTACATGGATGCGGTGGCAACGGCTGCTGGTGACAAGACCGCTGCTGCGTCTGCTGCCACGTGTCCTCGGCTGCCCCGTGCCGGTTGCCAGTGTGTGCGAGATCGACCGCCGCATGGTGGACTTTGCGCTCAATTTGGACACGGAATTCGGGGAGCTGGTGGAAGGGGGTAGCCTGTACGCGCCCACCAGCCGCATGGACGCGGTGGTGCTGCCACCCGCCACCAAGTCCCTCATCCTCCACACCGTGGAAAACTTTTCTGTCTTCCGCCGCCTGCGCGCGCGCCTCGGGTTGGACAACGTGATCGCGTACGGCCGGGGCCTGGTGCTGCTGTTTCACGGTGGCAGCGGCACGGGCAAGACACTGACGGCCAACGCGCTTGCCGGCCACCTGGGCAAGCGGCTGCTTCTGCTGACGGCGTCGCAGTTTGCACAGGGCGGCGCGGCCGAGATGTTGCAGCTGGCATTTCGAGAGGCCAAGGTCTCCGACGCCGTGGTGGGTGGGGGGCCCAGGGAAGGGAGAAGGTGTGGGGTGGCATGCGGTGGGGAGTGAGGTTGGTGTATTTGCGGAAGCCAACGTGGGCCCGAAGGGGGGGAGGAGCATGCAGGGGTTAGGGTGCTCGGGGACGGGACGCTGGGCCCCAACATGGCAGTGCCGGGTGCCTAGGGTAATGCATTTACTCGTATGCCATTCCCTCATCGCTGCCGCCACAACAGTCGGTGCCAGGTCGAGCGAGCAGACGCGGCCGGCGCGGAACCCAGTTGTTTGGACAACATTCCGCCTGCGTGGATTCTGCCAGCTCCCCCGTCTCTTTGTTAATCTTTGCACACGTCCCCAGCCCATTCCCCGTTCGTGCGTGCCCTCACCTTCCTGACGGCTTGGCTGAAGGGGCTCGTGCGCATGTGCGCCCTTGCTGGCTGCCTTCTTTTGGCACTGCTGCTGATGTCGCACTTGTGCTACCATGCTTTCGCCCTGGTGTTACCCTGCTGTTGCTCTTGTGTGCGGCGCTCCTGCCCTTGTCTACGGCACTTGTGTGACCGCGTGTGCGTGACGTCTGCCAGGTGTTCCTCGACGAGTGCGAGGTGCTGCTGCAGAAGCGCGACAGCGGAAGCTTCGTGGTCAACGCGCTGCTGGCGGAACTCGAGAAGCATGACGAGCTGCTCATCCTGGCCACCAACCGGCCGGGGGACCTGGACCCCGCCGTGCACCGCCGAATCTCCCTCGAGGTAGAGTTTGGTGCCCCGGACATGCGGGCGCGGGAGGCCATCTGGCGCGCGCACCTGCCGCCCGACCTGCCGCTGTCTGCCGACGTGGACCTGCGCCAGCTGGCGATGGACTACGAGCTGACGGGTGGCCTGATCAAGAACGCGGTCCTGGGGGCGCTCTCACTTGCCATCCAGCGCGACCAGAGCGACGTCATAGTGACCGGCGCCGACCTGCAGGCAGCCTGCCGGTTGCAGATCCGCACTGCGTTGAAAACAGACCCTGGCTGCGGCGACAGGGGTGGGACGAGCTTTAAAGTGCCTCGCAAGGGGCTGGCCTCGCTGCTGGTGGACGCGCCCACGATGGCCGTGTTGCGCAGCATTGTCTCCTTCCTCAAGGCCAAGAAATCGCTGCCCGCGTGGGGCTTCTTTGGTGAGGGCGGCCCGGAGGACGACGACACCCACCTTGGGGTGATCGCGCTCTTCATGGGCCCACCTGGCACCGGCAAGTCCCACGCGGCTGAAGCCATCGCGTTTGAGACGGGTGTCCCCCTGGTGCGGCTGCAGTGCGAGTCGCTGCTCTTGCAGCACCGGTCGGCCGGCAAGGCAATGGGCTCCCTCTTTCAGGATGCTCGCAACCTGGGCGCGGTTGTGCTGGTGGAGGAGGGCGACAAGCTGCTGCTGCCCGTAACCCACGCGCTGCCCTCGGGGTTGGAGCGCGAGGCGCTGTCACTGTTGCAGCAGCACACGGCGTCCTACCCGCACTGCCTGGTGCTCGTGTGCCACCGACCGGACGCGTTGTCGGGTGTCCATGCGAACGACCCGCCACTGTTGCTGCGCCGGGTGGACCACGTGGTACAGTTTGCGCCGCCAAGCAGGGAGCAGCGCGAGCAGCTGTGGCGGCAGCTGGTGCCAGACCAGGCGCCGCTGGGTCCCTGCGTGAACTTTGGCGCGCTGGCTGGTCGGTTCGAGCTGACGGGGGCTGGCATCCAGCGCGCGCTGTTGCGGGGTGCGGCGGGTGCGGCGCTGCGGGGCATGTCACGGCGCCAACCTGCAGGGAATCTCGTACCTGAGCCGCCGCCAGCACGCCCAGAGGCTGTGGCGGAATCCAGGCATACCGCAGTAGACGAGCGCGCAGTGAATGCACAGTTGCAACCGAGCGGGCTGCCTCTAGTGGCGAAGAATGACGAGCTGGAGCGGGACAGTAAGAAGACAGTAGAAGGATGGAAGGAGCGAGACAGTAGCTGCATCCTGATGGCAGATCTTGAGGCTGCAGCCAGGGAGGAAGTGAACCGCGCACTGCACCCTTGCTGGCAGAAATGGGTAGGCGGCAATTCTGGCATGTTTTCGTAAATGACGTTTCACAGTCGGCTGTCTGTAATGTCTTAGACCCAAAATAGGCGTGCATATGAAGGATTATATGTTTTTCAGGAGAGGATGTACGACTTGCAATTGGTAACTAATGAATGTACCTTCAAGTACGAGTTGTCCTGTTGGGGAACCACGGATGGATGAGACCTATTATACTAATAAAATTGATTCTGATTGTCTAGTCCAGTCTACTGGTTGGCACGGTTACGGCCATGCCCGGTGTGGGCCTGGCAGGCTGGCACACGCCTTCCCCACCGGATGGGGAGTGTTGGGTTCTTGGCCTCCAGGACCTGGCCGGTGCCATGACCCATCTTGTCCTACATGCATCTTATCTATATCACGGAGAGACCTAGAACCCCCACTTGTCAGCCACTTATTGATCACGGAAGGTGCAGGCCGGCGGGGTCCCTTTCAGCACCTGACGTTCGCTGGGCCGCCCCGCATGAGCAGGTGAGGGTCAGGCTGAGCAGACCGCAGCCCTGCCCTGGGGCCACGGGGCATGTGTACCTGGTTGGTGTTAGGCTGTGGGCCAGGTGCCCTGCCAGTACGTTGTATAATCTACAGTGTCAGTAGTGCTACTGATGAGCGCGGCATCGGCTTAGATAAATATCTCTCCTGCAGTCGCACGTGACGTGGCCATATCCCACGACGTGAAAAATGTGACGTTACTAACATTCCCGTGTGACATTGCTTTCGAATCTTAGATGCATCTCACATGCCAGATAGTGTCCAGATGCCAATGAAGCCATGAGCGTCCACATTTCTGGCCCATAGGTGCATGAGGACAGGGAGGACAAGGACCTTACTAAGAAATCCTGCTTCTTGAGCTTGGCCAGGGCCGGCTTACGCCACAATACCTGTACGTGAATGAGGGTCGCTCAGACGAGGCCGGTCCTAGCATCAATATTGTCTATCCACAATTGGGCAGGACGCTGCCGCCATGGCAGCGCTTCCAATAAGGTGCGATAGAGCCATCTTGCTGGCTAGGAGCCATCTAAGTTGGGATGGAGACAGACGACCGGTGGGGGTCCGGCAATTAAGCCCAACCGCGATATTGCCTGCGTCTTCCGCGCTTGCGTGCCTGGATCACCGCATAGCCACTGAACTCAGTACAATAATGAGCAGTTACGGAGAGACTGTACACAGGCTCGCAAGGCCCCTTTCTGCAAAGGACATTGTGTTGTGGTGTCTTATAAGGTGAAGCGGTGCATGGACCCCTTGTACAGCTTGTGAATGGCAGAAATCCGTGGGGTGGGGATCCAGTACAGACAGGGCGAGAATGGGCCATAGCAAGGGCCAGAAGACCGAATGAAAAGGCCTTGATTGATGGACTGTCTGTTCTCCAAGCCCACATGATTGACAAGGAGAGATTAATTAATTAATAATTAATAGAAGGAGAGATATGGGCTGCCATAGTATGCGACAGGCACCCCTCTGAAGCCGGCTTGGTCTGGTCATTGTCCATCCCCACCGCCCTCGGGTGAGGTTTGCGTAGTCGCGGCCCCATTCTATAGACGGGGTAGCCCTCAGTAGATCAAGTTATTGCCCTTGAAGACAGCTGCTACGCTATATAAAACCACCTCGTCATGCAGCCATTACAGTATCAAACAGCTGGGATGATCGAGTCCTACATATCCCCATTTAATGCCGCTAGGATCATGGCTTGGTACAGACAATCTTTGTTTCAATTTGTGTGAAGATTATGTACGTGTCATGACATTATAGCATGGTACTCCGTGGCATGTCCCCCATGTGCATGGCACGCATGTCTGACTTACTTACTCCTTAGTAGTACTGTACAGAACAACCCCTAGTGTACGATTGAAGCCATACATTGTAATCTGTCATATTTTCAAGTGAGTCTAGTAAAAATTTAAATTTAGAATGGCATCATCCCAAGAAGGTCTGACGATCCTGACCTACGGCGCCGAGACCTGGCCACTGACGCAGGAGCTGGAGAAACGACTCGACGGCACCGTCACCAAGATGCTGCGCAAGGCCCTTAACATCCCCTTTGGTTTGCACATTAGTAGTAATGAGGATTTGTACGCGCTGATTTGCCCTATGTTTCCCACATTATTAGGCACAGGCGCCTGGGCCTGGCCGGGCACCTGGCTTGCACAGATCAGGTAGACACATCAGATAGACTAGCTGGCACCAAACCCGCCCAGCCTGGGCGATAGGTCCTCACCTGGCGTGCCCCAGGCCGCGCGCGGCAGGGCCGCCACCCGTGGACTTTTCGTGATAGACTCGGCATGGACATGTGCTACACTAGACGCGACGGGCTCACGCCCGGGCAGCCTCCTGGTTTGTCTGTAATATGGAGGCAGATGGTACGCAAGGATAGATGGCAAGTAGTGATGAAGGAGACCACCCGGCCCAAGTCTGTGGGGGCTCCGCGTGTGACCGCGTATGGCATTCATAGCGATTCGGGCCGTGGTGCCCACACCCCTGTAACTAGGGCCTAGATAGCTTACACCACCCATTCCATCGATCCCATGTTCCGCTCCCACTGAGGGCTTATGCTCACGTGACGCAGTCACGTGTCTATTAATTAATTAATTAATCCTAAGAAGGTAGGCAAACATGTCATGACCTACCCACAGCAGTTGCTGGCTGACCTAGTGGTCCCAGCTCAGTTTGAACATCGCATTCACTCCCTCTCTCTTGCTTGGACTGCTATGCAGGACAAGAAGAGGTGGAAGACCATTGTCGATCCAGGCTCATACGCCCGCCCCTGTGGGCAAGCCCCCTCCCCCCAAGCGGAAGGGGCGCTTTGCTGAGTAGAATAGGTAGGGTTTTCTAGATTAGAGTAGCTTAGAGTTAGATTAGTTCGGTTTCGCGGCTTTGTCTCCCCTCCATCCATCCACAGGAATATGTGCTACATGATCTCCCAACGGAGTCATGTTGTAATTTAATTTAATTTAATTTAATTTTAATCCTTGAGGGGCGGACGCAGTCACGTGTACATTAATTAATTTATTAATCCCTGAGGGGCAATGCCGCACTGCCATTCAAGGAAAAACGTCCTCAACTTGAATTATGACAACCTGGGTATGTGATGGATCGTCATTCGTAAACATCCACAAGTCTAAAACCACGCATAACCAATATTTAAGCCTATACAGCTAGCCACATGCACTGTCTGTCCATCAAATACAGTGTTGATGGCTTTTTCAAATGGTTGGAAGATTTGCGCGGTTCAGTGATCAGTCTACGACCGGTCTTAACTAATTCCTCGACCCGCGCTCCGCCCCGGCGCCGTTGGGCGCGCCGCGCAGCATTTTGTTCTCGGCGAGCAGGTACTTGACAAACAGCAGCAGCTCGTCATACGACATGTCCGACATCTCCGATGGGTCCTCCGGCAGCAGCATGCGTGGGGGGTGCCCCATGCACCCTGACTTGGCCTTCTTCATCACAGAGGTGGCCGAGGGAGGCGACAGCGGGCCATGCGAGCTACCCTCTGGGCTCCTGCAATTGGCTGTCGGCAGCATCGAAGGGGGCGCATTGGGGGGGGAGCGCGACCACGTGCGGCGACGCGACTCAACCGGTGCCTGGGGTTGCCCACTGTCTCCCTCCACTTCGTATCGTGAGGGCGGCAGCTTGGACTTGGCAAGTTTCAGCGTGCGGGGGAAGAGGCGGAGGCTCAGTGCGGGGCTGGAGATCTCGTACAGTCGCAGGGGCTCCCTGACTCCCTGCACATGTCAGACAACAGGCGCACCGTGCATCGCACACGTAAGAGCAGGCAAGAACTAGATAGAAAGCTATAATGCGGACACGGACAGATAGAAAGACATTGAAATACAAGCACACGTATGCACGCACACAGACATTACCGTCTTCATGTGCAACACAATGACCAAAGCCATGCCCATGCCTGCCCCCCCCCCTGCCCGGCCACACCCACGCCACGTCGGCTGCCCCTAATCTGACCAACGTGGCAGAGTCCCCACTGCGAATCCTGCCTCGGGAATCGTGACCGGAAGCTTGAGAGGATAACTCAATTGCGCGGCCCACGCTCAAGCCGCGGCATGTGGCCGGCACCTGAGTTTGTCCCACGCCATACGACACCATGCCAAGTACACGGCCACACCGCAAGGTGCCGGCGCAAGGATGACACGCCGGTGTACACCGCACACGTCAATCGCACCCACATGCCTCCACTGCGCACCTTTATTGCACGAGGCCAAATCTCGCCCACGAACCTCCCCCACTAGCACACCAGCGCAACAAGCTCCGCTTGGCTAGTTGTTGTGTACCTTGTCAAGGCCAAACTCACCCACCTCCCCCACTAGCACACCAGCGCAACAAGCTTCCCTCCATGTTTGACGAGCTGTTATGTACCTTGAGGCCAAACTCGCCCAACTCCTGGAACGTGATGCCTTGCACCAGCCCCTTGGCCCCTTCGTACACGCGCTGGTTGGCCAACGTCTGGCCATGTGCGGCTGTGGCGGTGATGCGCGCGGCGCGGTTGACGACGGGTCCAACATACGCCGCACGGCCTGTGGTCGGGTGCGGCTGGCAGTCATTAGGCACCCCCATGCACATGCCGATCTGCAACCGCAGGCCTCTGCACCAGGGTCAACATGCACGGTGACCATGCACGTAAGGCAGGCGAACATCACACAAAAAGCAAGCAGAGAAGAGGTAAATGGGAGCCCACACACATGGCGTATGAGGCCAGGCTACACAGGGTCGTGCTGAGGGGAAGCAAGGTAAGCCAGTGACAGTATCTTTATGCCACCTCGTTGACAGTGCTCCCAATAGCCGGGATATGCTACAAGACCGGCCAGGCAGCTATATAGTAGTGGTGAAACCGCGCTGCAGCCATGGCAGAGTCGCCTACCCCCCCCGCTGGTTCCCCGTGCAAGGCATGGCATCTCGTGGAAGGACTTGACAGGGCGGAAAGGAGCATGCGAGCAGGAGCAGATGATGCATGGGTGGAGGGGCCACTCCCATCAGTCCGATGCCTCGTCAGAGGTTGCTATGCAAGGCACGCTACGCAACCAGAAACAAGCGGCTGCATGAGGCCTGCAGCCAGGGCGGATGCAAACAAGGGCCGGGTGGTGAAGGATCAACCAGGTCAGCCTCAAAGGGGGGTGCACATGACCCAAGCTGCGGAGCGTGCAAGCATACAGTTAATATTCAACAGGCATCCGTCACGAAGTAGCCAGGCAGAAGACGAGTAACGGGCAACATGTCCATGTATGACCAAGGCTTGTACAAGCCCAGTACCGGAACACGACGCAGTCCAGCCGGGGCGACCCGTCCACCTGGCCGCCCAGCTTGACCACCTCCGCTGCTGCCTCATGCTCCAGCAACGTCGGAGGCCAGGGCAGGGCCATTGCCTCGCGCTGGATGAACTCAGCGAAGCGGGTGGCCATCTCGGCGGACGCAAACGCCAGCAGGAACATGCCGTCCTTCTCCTCGCACTCGTACGCCTTGTACTGCAGCAGCCGGCCCTGCACAAACTCCACCAGCAGCGCCACCGCCTCAGGGTACCCAGCCACCTTGCTCAGCAACTTGGCGCCGCCGACGTAGATGAAGCAGATCACCAGGGGCTCCCTGGGCGGCTCCCCCGTAAGGTAGCACTCAGTGGCGCAGGGCGCGTCGAAGAAAGAGGCGCTGAGCTGCTTAGAGCGCAGTGGCTTGAACGGCGCACGCTTGGCTTGCTCCAGCGGCAGCACCTGCATCAGGTTCACGCGGGGGAGGCGGTCACACACCTGGCAGGTGGCAGTGTTCCAGGTGGTTGGCCGGGGCAAAACGTGTCAATGATGTGTGTGACGGGGGCGTAACGAGTGACACATAGGATTGGCAAGTGCACACACGCGAGCAGATAAGCGGGGAGACGGAGCCAGTACGCGCCACAGGGGAAGGAGGCAGGGAAAGGGAGGCGGAATTATTAAAGCACGTGACTGCATCGAGGATGGAAGGAAGAGGAGATTGCAACCAAGGCAACGGGGGTCAGGGACGGCGACCGCAGGTCGGGGGGCGACCAACTACAGAGTGTCACCGCAGCAAAAGCCTTTCTTGCTGACAGAAACTCCCACCCACACCCATCTTGTTCATTGAAGCAGCAAGCCGAGTGAAATGGAAACGGTTCAAGAGCAGCAACCTCCCTAGCTACATCCTTTGCAAAAACTGCTGAAGGAAGCGTGAGAACAAATGCAAAAGACCTTACGCAGATTACCTCTCTGGCATACGGCACGTTGCATGCTAGAAGAGCCAATGCCGTTGATGTGGCAACTTACTTAAGCTTTCCAAGCCAGCTGGCTATTGGAGGTCGCTGAGAGTCGCTATTGAAAATGAAAACGTCTCTTTCAGTCGAGCTCTCTATTTACTCGCCAATCCCAGCACGCAACAGTAGCTTGTGTAAAGATGAAGCTTTCACTAGCCCCTAAACAAAAAACGCCCAGAGTCCATGACCTCCTGCCACTGCAAATGCCAGTACCTCACATCGACCCATCTGCTTCAACAAGTGCCAGCCTTGCTGCGATTCTGTTGCCCTTCTAGCATGACTTGCGCACATGGGCCCTGTCTGGGTGGGAACGCTCCATTAGAGCACGTAATAATAACTGCTCTATGCTTCAGGGAAACCCTTTAAAAAAACAGCATCAGCATGTTTACCCTGTAGCTCCATTCTCTCATGTTGTAGCCCATAGCCCCTCACTACAGGCCACACCTATAGGCAGGGTAAGCGCGGACAGCTACCCACCTCGTGCATGCCCATGTGGTGGCAGACGACGGAGCGCATGTGCATGCCAAGGGAGTGCCAGGCGTCCATGGACATTAGCACCTGGCCGCCCGACGCCGCTGCGTCCGCAATGGCTTTAGCCAGCGCAACGATTTCCCCCTGGTAATGCTGGCGCCCGTTTGGATGCATGCTGCACGCATCTGGCACCCCAATGTGGATGCCCATGCGCACGCGCAGGCCACGGTAAAGCACCGAGCCATCGACTGTGTCCTTCAGCTCCTTGCACCCCTCAGTCTGGAGCAGCTCTGCTGGCCAATCGGTGACGCTGCCATCGCCCCCCAGCGCGCTGGTACTTGGCGCCCAGTTCTGGCTGGGACAGTCGCCCAGGGATCGCGCACGTGCTGGCGCTGAGGCCCTGGACCGCCCCAGGATGGCCCTGGGGAAGAGAAGCCGCCGCTGCACCTCGACCGCCCATCCCAGCGCATCGATGGCATCGTGGAAGACGAGCGTGAACGAGTCGCCCTCTGTGTCGCTCTCGTAGCCGTGGTACTTGGGCAGGAGCGTGCGTATCACCTGCCAGGTGGCCATGGAGGGGGCCCAGCCATCGCAACCCAAACCACCAACGGGCAGCATGCAGGGGTATACCAAAAAGAGAGAAAAAAAATCAGTGGAAGCTTGCAAAAGGTGGCCGCCTCCAGCAGTAAGGATCAGAGACACCAACGGACGCACACCAAAGGGAAAATTAAGGGGGGCTGCCAGCAACCAGCACAGAGCAAGTTATTGAACACATCCCCAAGGTATAACCCACGTGAGGTGAAAACTGATGCAGTTGCAGGGCTGTCCTTTGTAGAAACTCGAGCCAACGCGCTGTAGAAGCACATCTATCCCTTTCCATTGCGTACGGTGCGCATGCTGGTCCATGCATCCACACGGCTGTCCCAATAAATGCCACTCATCTTGGGCTGCGGCGCCTACGTTGTTGTGGATGGCCGGCGCCTACCTTGTGGTGAATGGCCAGCGCCACGTTCATCACGTCCGGGTTCCACTCCCACAGGGACGTCGACCCCTCAACATCTGCATGGCCCAAGCACCGCAGGTTGACAAGCATGCCCCAATGCCCCCCATACCCACTTAGCAGAAAGCTCGGAATGTGAGGCACAAGGCCCCGTCATGCCGGACGCGCTCGGTGTCTAAGGCATGAATGTCTTACCACGCAAACAAGTGAGAAACACAAAACCAGATTTCTGGCTGGCCACGCAACGCCTCGTAGACCATGTACAAAACCAAGCAGTGAACGCACCGTTGGCACAGGAGACAATGTCTCGTCTTATTCACGTCTGCCTTAACAAACACTGGGAGAATACGCGTGAACAGGAATGGACAGAACCGTGGGAAAGTCAGGGGGATCGATGGGCAGATGAGCTCATGCAGGCCCAAGCTACTTCTTGTGAGACGCAAATCACTAGGCCAGCAAGCTCTAGCATCCTATGAGCTAAAATTATGAGCATCAACCATCGAAGGCAGGTGCTCATATGAGGTGCGGACAGCCGGCCCTGGTGTACGGTCACGGCTGCCCTATGCCCGCACACATCGCAGGTCCAACAACGCGTCTCGCTCAGCACGGTGCCCTGCACTAAACCAAGCCTACCCACCCGTACCACCCAGTACAAGCCTTCCTGGATGTTAATCGGAGCGGTTGTAATTGCCCAGGCTCCCCCTCGACAGCATACCGTGATTAGCATGCATGCACCATGCCGCTTTCCCACCCACACCCTAGAAAACCTAGGCAGTTTGTCCTGTGCCAATCCGGCAGGTGGGGTTCCACACAGTCATCAACCAGCACCCCTGCTTTTCACGAACGCTCACCCGTCACCACGGCGGCGATGCACTGCCCCCTGCGCGGCGGCGACCGCTTTCCGAGCAGCTCTTGCAGCCGCCTGCCATCGCCGCGCGTCCTGCGGTATCTCCAGACCACCAGCGCGGCGATGGTGGCCACCAGCAGCATCGCCATGCCGATCGAGAGCAGCGCGATCAGCAGCACACGAGGGCCTGGCTTCTGCACGGGAGGAAGCGGCTGGGGGGGCGTATAGAGCGTGCTCCTCTCGCAGTAGTGCCCCGCCCAGCCCGCGCTGCACAGGCACTCGCCCTGCGTTGGGTCGGTCATGTCGAACGCGTTGGGTTTGGTGGGGAAGAGGCAGCTGCCGTGGGCAGAACACTCCACCATGTCCCTCTCCCTGGACGAGTTCAGATCTTGCCTGACGCACCCATTGCGCACGTCGCACACGGGGTAGAACACGCCCAGCCGCCCCTTGCTGATGCCCCGGTTAAAACCGTCCATCTCACAGCTCACGCGCCGCACAAAGTTGCGAGGGAGGTCATACGCCTTGAGCAGGCGCGATGTGTTCACCGCACCCACCACCCTCTCCCCCGTTTGCAGCTCCAGCGCAGCCAGGTTGGCGGCGATGTAGGTGCTCAGGTAGGGCTGCCCGTTTGGCCGCAGGGCCGCAGCGGGAACAGACAGGACGCGGTGGAGAGCCACCGGGACATCAGTGGATCCCGTCATATTGATGAGTGATGTCACCAAAGCAGCTTAAGGGTTGGTATCCCGAAAACAGGCGCCCCGTTGTGTGCATTGTGCAACGACACGTCGCGGCTCATGTACCCCCATGCAGTCAGTGGCAGCCTATGCCGACACATGACACATGATGGCGTGGAATAGCACCCCCACGGAACCACGGCGCATGTGCAGTGTGCTTGTCCCGACCGTGTCATACTACTACTACTACTGCTGCTGCTGCTGCTGCGGCGGCGGCGGCGGCGGCGGCGGCTGCTGCTGCTGCTGCTGCTGCTGCTATGGGACTGCTTCATTTGCCCACACTTCATCCAAGTACAAGAAACTGCGAATGCTGTTACCACAAATCTATGATGTCCCGTACAACCTAGGCGTCGTACTTGACCTCCCCCCCCCTGCATTATTCCCAACGACACAAAGACCATGAGAACCTCATTCCCTTGCACCCCCCAAAAGTCCCCCCAAAGTGCCACAGCCGGCCAAGAACCCCATTTTGACGTGAAGCCTGCGCAGGCCTCTCTTGTCACTACAAGCGGCTTGAAGCATGTACTGTCAATCCATGCCTCACCCGCACAGCAATGCCCACCTGCTCGTCCATGCCGCATGCCTCACCACGCATTCACCTCACAACACCCACCTGCTCGTCCATGCAGCCCGCAAGCAGCCACTCTCCCTTGACCAGTCCCTGGCGCGCCAATGCGAGGAATTCCAGTGACGTGCACTTGTGGGTGATCAGCTGGACGGGCGGGCGTGACGGGTTCTGGGCGGCCAAGTCGGCCAGCATGGCCATGGTGGCAGAAGAGATGAGGTCATGGTAGGCCTCCAGCACCAGCAGGTCGGGGGCCGGCACGTCTGTGGATAACCGTTTGGAAAGGGATGGGACAAAGGCGTCCCCCACCAACGGAAGCATCCCATTCATAATCTGTGGCGGGGTACAGCAGAAGCAAAACGCATGCATGATGTACAATTCATGCCACCGTGAGAACGGGTCGTAACCAGCCAGCAAGAGCACCCTATTTAAAACCAGTGGATGGGGGTGATGGGTTCTCGTGACCGGGACCACGCCAGGTAGTGCCATCGCTTGTGCAGCTTGTTGACCCATGACAACGCACTTCACTCGACATTGGTGCCAACCTAAGAGGGCTGACACCAAATGAAAGATAGCGATAAGACGAACGAAGCCAGCCAGCTGGGGTAGCCAAACGGTAACTTCAAACGTCTGCACAATCTGAAAGCCTCGAACTGTACAATCAGAAAGCCTCGAACCGCATGGCCTGTGTTCGCCAGAAACCCAAGTGATGACTTCACAATCGCAACCAGCTGGCCATGCCAAGCACGGCACACACATTCACGCGCCAACAAGATGCCTAGCCCACGAGGCATTGACCCTCAAGAAAGAAGACCAGGAGATGTGGCGCGTTCCCCCCCCCAAACAAGCTCCTTGGTCATTACATAGCGTTCCCCCCCCCAAACAAGCTCCTTGGTCATCACATATTCACGGCAAAACCCACATCATGCCGGCTGGCCACTGAAGACTGGCTCTGACACAACCTATGCCATTGACCACCGTCCTCCACCCCCCTACTCCACCCCCAACCTCCACCCCCAACCTCCACCCCCAACCTCCACCCCCAACCCGCACCCCGGCTCCAACCGCATCCCTCCCCTGCTGAGTCGTGTGTCCGACCACGTAACTCCTGGCAAAGGGGAAGATTCATGCGCGTGGAAGCGCACCCTGATGCAGGTGCGTCAGTGGGCCAGGTAAACCAAACCATAAACAGGAGCATGTGAACCAAGAACAAAGGGGCGCGTTGCCAAAACCAAACCATAAACAGCAGCATGCAAACCAAGAACAAAGGGGCGCGTTGCCAAAACCAAACCATAAACAGTAGCATGTAAACCAAGAACAAAGGGGCGTGTTGCCAAAACCAAACCATAAACAGTAGCATGTAAACCAAGAACAAAGGGGCGTGTTGCCAAAACCAAACCATACACAGTAGCATGCAAACCAAGAACAAAGGGGCCTGTTGACAAAACCAAACCATAAACAGTAGCATGTGAACCACGAACAAAGGGGCGTGTAGCCAAAACCAAACCATAAACAGTAGCATGTGAACCAAGAACAAAGGGGCGTGTAGCCATGGTCTATAGAGCCTTGGCCATCACAACGGACCGAGGCGGGGGCATGCCGTAGCAACTAGCACCATGCATCCGGGGAGCGCCCAATGCCGCATGCCGTGCCTGTGCCCCGCCTGCGTTGTGCAATGCGCAACATCACTGCCCACCCACCTGCACGGTGTTCCTAGTGCCCACCCACCTGCGCGGTGTTGTTAGTGCCCACCCACCTGCGCGGTGTTGTTAATGCCCACCCACCTGCGCGGTGTTGTTGTTGGCCGGCGCCACAAACAGCTTCCATGCGCCGGTGCGGGCGGCAGGGTCGCCGTGGTCGGTCACCGGCACGGTCCAAATGTCAGGGGGGAACGGGTAGTCCTCCCCCACCACCCCCGTGACTACCCCCCGCATGATCTCCCACGCAAAGGGCAGGAACGTGACCTCGTTGTAGCCCAGCACGTGGCGGCTGCCCTGGCTGACGCCGTAGCGGCTGATCTCACGCCCGCAGCAGTAAGGGTCCACCCCAACATAGTTGCGCGCACCAAACCGGGCCAAAAAGGCCTCCACCTTAAAGGGGTACGCGCGGCCATAGGCCAGGTAGAGGGGGTAGCCAGCCTCGGAGATGGACCGTATGGCGGAGGACAGCTGGGCCGAGGTGTCCGAGTAGAGCGTGTCGAGGCTGATGGCGGCGTTGTAGCGGTGGGTCTTGATGAACTCCTCGTACTCGCCCACCACCGAGTAACTCTGCTGCTCGTACATATGCCTGCAAGGGTGGCCGTTTGGGGGCGGGTGAGGAGGCAGGGTCCCCATCAGGTAACCGATGGTGGACCGAGGCGTGAGTGAGGGAAGCGGCGCTCCATGCCATTCAGAAACATCAGACCTATGGCGGGGGACGAGGACAACCACATCCCATTACAGGGCCAAGGAATGACACATCACAATCACAAGGACCGCCACGATGCAGGATGCTGCCTGCGACTACTGGGTCTTGCCAACGATCGACAGGATGATGGAAGAGAGGGTGATAGAAGAGAGGGTAATAGAAGAGAGGGTGATAGAAGAGAGGATGATAGAAGAGAGGATCATGGAAGAGAGGATGATAGAAGAGAGGATGATAGAAGAGAGGGTGATAGAAGAGAGGGTGATAGAAGAGAGGGTGATAGAAGAGAGGGTGATAGAAGAGAGGATGATGGAAGAGAGGATGATGGAAGAGAGGATGATGGAAGAGAGGATGATGGAAGAGAGGATGATAGAAGAGAGGGTGATAGAAGAGAGGATGATAGAAGAGAGGATGATAGAAGAGAGGATGATAGAAGAGAGGGTGATAGAAGAGAGGATGATAGAAGAGAGGATGATGGAAGAGAGGATGATAGAAGAGAGGATGATAGAAGAGAGGATGATGGAAGAGAGAGGGAGAACAGGGTTTCATTACATCAAAACGAGGTCCGTCACTGTCCTTCATGTTCTGCGGTGTAATGTCCCACGTTGCGCGGCACACAAGCCACCCAACATTCGGAGCACGCAAGCGGACCCTCGAGCAGCGGTCCCATGATCACTCAAATCTCATCATCTCAGTCTCGCTGGAAAGGACAGCAAGCACGAGCAGGGGGGAAGCAACACGGAAAGAGAACGGCTGTTCCAGCACACCATCCGCCGGCAGCAACAACTAAGTAGGCAGGGCCCAACAGCTGCACCTGTTTAGAGGCAGTGCTATGGCAGCAAATGCCATGCGGCGGATGCATGAATATCAAAAGATAAGCTGGAGACTTACTGGCAATGCCTGCAGACTTACTGGCAATGCCTGCAGACTTAAATCATAATGCCTGCGGACTTATAGAAGATGCCTGCGAACCCACGGCACGATGCCTTTGCTGGTGGTCAGTGTGCTTCAAGAGGAGCACGTGGAGCGTGGCTTCATGCCAACACGGTGTGCTTCAAGAGGAGCGCGTGGAGCGTGGCTGCATGCCAACACGGTCAGGAAACTATCAATAGAACGCTACAAGCTGACAGCGTTATGGACCAACCAATTGGTGCAAGGATGCCACCTGGCAACATGCAAGTCAGTACACGCAGCGGCCCTGGTCGCAGGCAACACCCTTGAGCAGGATGCCCACACCATGCCTCTTCTGGAACGCATATGCCAGGCTAAAGCATCCACAACATTCGCTGAGTCGCACCCACCAGTCGAACGTAGAGGCTGGGATGTCTCGCTTCGCATCCGCCACGCCCTGATACAGCCTGAGCGTGAAGGGGAGCCGGCCGGGCAGGCCACTGATCACCCGCACACGCACGTCTCGCCGGTCGAAGCAGTGGCACCCAGAGGGGGTCACCGGCACCACCCCAGGGTCCCCACACACGGGGTTCCCTTCCGTGCGGCACACCTCACGCCGCATGACGTCATCCGTCACTGGCAGGGACTGCAGCATACCAAGGGACACAAGCGGGCAGGGGGGGGGGAGGCTGGGGGGCGGGCATGAGCATAGTTGGAAGAATTTCACTTTAGACTGCGAAAATGTGCACACTGAGTCCGCCTGCCCCACGAATCACGGCTGTAACAAATATAAACATTTTTACAATATAATGTGCAAAGCTGCTCAAAGGACTGGGGCAAAACCATGGCCTCTGCCAGAAACGAGCTCACCAGGGGTCTCCATGAAACTCCATCTTAATATAGAAAGACCTCTTCTTATTGGTAGATAAGGACTGCTCCTTAATGTAGAAAGACCTTTCCTTAGTATAGAAGGACTGCGTCTTAATATAGAAGGACTGCTCCTTAAATAGAAGGACCGCTCCTTAGTATAGAAAATCCTCTCCTTGTATAGAAGGACTGCCCCTTAGTATACAAAGACCGCTCCTCAAAATAGGACCCCTCCTTAGTAAAGAAAGACCACTCCTTGTATGGAAGGACCGCTCATTAATACAGCAGGTCCGCTTCATGATATAGAAGGACCGCTCCTTAGTATAGAAGGGCTGCTCCTTACTACAGGACTGCTTCATATAGAATAGCAGAGGAAACAAGGGCTGCCACACACGGGCACAAGGCGCACTTGCATGGCCCAAAGATGGCAGCTTCCAACGTGTGAGGAGCCCACCTGCGAGTCATTGCCGCCGCCATACACAACCGCGCGGGTGTGCACATCCGAGGTCACCATCTGGCCTGTCTGTTGCTCGGCGGCGGCCAAAGCCAGTGCCAGGTACCCTTGCGTGTAGATGCCGGAGTCCAGCACCACCACGTTGCGGCCCGCCCTCACATCTTCCAGCGCCTCCACGGACGTCTCAAACACGGCCAGGGTGGCGTCCGCCAGCTGGGAGCGCGCCACCTCCTCCTTCAACACCCGGTAGACGGCTGTGTCCATGACGGCAAAGGCCATCTGGCGTGGCGGGGTGTCCCTGTGCTGGGCCTCCTCTGCTTCCAGGAACAGGCGTATGTCAAAGGCCTCCACCGCGCGCCAGCTCCACGATGCAGTCCGCCCCGCGCGCTCATACGCGTCTACCAGCGCGGTACAGCGCTTGAAGTAGACCGTGCTGGTGATGTCGGTCAGCAGGCACTGCACGTGCGTGATCCCCGCATTCAGCAGCTGCTGCGCCACCAGGTCCACACCGGCCACCAGGGGGGGGCCCACGTAGCGCAGGGACGCGCGCAGGGGACCTGTTGTGGGTTCCAGCTCCTGCAGGCTGTTGATCAGGTTGGGGTCGGCGCCGCCCACGATGTAGACGGGGATGCCCGCCGCGTTGGCGTCCCTCAGTGGGCTCAGGAACTATCGGTACAGCACTCGTTGGGTGGCGACAAACACGCCGATGGCGACAAACACGCCGATGGCGACAAACACACCGATGGCGACAAACACGCCGATGGCGACAAACACGCCGATGGCGACAAACATGCCAATGGTGACAAACATGCCAATGGTGACAAACATGCCGATGGCGACAAACATGCCGATGGCGACAAACACGCCGATGGCGACAGACATGCCGATGGCGACAGACATGCCGATGGCGACAAACATGCCGATGGCGATGACACGCAAGAGCACAGGGAGCGGCCGGCACGAAAAGCGACATTTCCTTCTTTTTTTTCAGAAAACGTGGCAGCTGACGTGAAGTAGCACGGCATGAGATCCAACATGGGATCAAACATGGGTAATCGCAGCTGATGGGTGGGCGGGCGGGCGGGCGGGCGGCGGGCGGGCGGGCGGGCGGGCGGGCGGGCGGGTGGGCGGGCGGGTGGGTCGGTGGGTGGGTGGGTGGGTGGGTGGGTGGATCCCTGCAGGAGCCTTAAACAGGCATCCCGTGCCATGACTGTCACATGCATGCATCGTGACGAGGAAAACAAGCCCAATACTGCCCCGTCCATCGGGTGAGCGGACCAACCACCTAGACGAGGCTGGCAACACAGAACGTGTGTGCGGACCCAAACCTGCACAGACAGCCGCGTCGGCTTCATCGTCGTGATACTTTTCCGGTCTTCTCCGGTCCTTGTCAGGTACCCTTCATATTTGCCACCTGGCGACATAAAAGATTGGTGAGGTATCTGCAGTGCCGCATGATAGATCTCCTGTTTTCTCGACTCGACTCTTCGGCGAGATCGAAATCAACCGAGATTAATCTCTAGTTAATAACTGGCCATTACCCAAAAAAATCAACCGAGATTTCCAAGGTACCCTCATTTGTGATACGTCTTCTTGACTTCTTTCCCATTTTACATCTCTGGTCAATAATTTGGAATAAAAAGACCCACTTACCTGCAAAAATAAATTGACATTCTGCTTTTGCAAATTAGGACCCCTTTGCTACATGGGATACTAGTCAACCATCTCGAGCTTTCGCCACCTCTCCTTTCGTATCCATTAGTCCTCGTTACCTGGAGCTAGGTGACATGAAAGATCTGGCGCCCTCCCAATCCAACGGGGGGGTTCCTCCGCCGCGCCATCCCCCGCCCCAACCCCCGGACGGTCTCCCCCAGCCCCACGTTAAAGCACCGCCATCCCCCGCCCCAACCCCCGGACGGTCTCCCCCAGCCCCACGTTAAAGCACCGCCCTATAGCTAAACCAAACCAAACAACTATAGATCAAGTACACGATATCGAAGATAGCTCACTATCATCCGATGTGACGTCGATATGTATCTAAGGCGTCCAATGTTGGGGTGGGTGGGTGGGTGGGTGGGTGGGTGGGTGGGTGGGTGGGTGGGTGGGTGGGTGGGTGGGTGGGTGGGTGGGTGGGTGGGTGGGTGGGTGGGTGGGTGGGTGGGTGGGTGGGTGGGTGGGTGGGTGGGTGGGTGGGTGGGTGGGTGGGTGGGTGGGTGGGTGGGTGGGTGAGTACGAACAGTGCGAAAGAGCTCCAAGAAGGCCAAGAGGAAGGAAAGCAGCTCCGGATATGCAAGATCGTTCCAATGGGATTAAGGGGGTGGGGTGGGTGGGTCCTTTTTTCCAATTCAGCAAAGAAACTAAAGGATTGACGCCGACAACTCGGAAAAAACGGAAAAGTATGAACAGAGCAAAAGGTGTCAAAGGAAGCTAAGAGGAAGGAAAGCCCGTCTGGATTTATCCAACGAAGCAAAGGGGTCCTGAATTGCAAAAGCGGAATCTAAATGAATTTTACCTCACATGGGGGGGGGGGTTGGACATGCGCTGACCCACCCTCCAAATCACATGCGCTGACCCACCCTCCAGTAAAAATGAGCTGACCCCCCACCAAACAAAATGCACTGACCCACCCACCAAATCGTAGGCGCTGACCCACTCTCCAAATCACATGCGCTGACCCACCCTCCAAAGCGCATGCGCTGACCCACCCTCCAAAGCGCATGCGCTCGCCCACCCACCAAATCGCATGCGCTGACCCACCCACCAGACACACGGGCTGACTCACAACCAGCACACCGGCTGACCCAATGGGCAGCGCAACAGAGAGTGGATGACGCCCATGGACACCCCCACAAGAGACATGGGCCCATGCAAAGCCCTCCCAATTTGGTCACTGTATGCCATGGGCCCTACCTATCTGGTCACTGTACGCCGTTAGCCTACCTACCTGGTCAATGTGCGCCACTTGCCCTACCTATCTGGTAACTGTACGCCACTGGTCCTACCTGGCTACTGTACACCATTGGCCCTACCTGGTCACTGTACAGCGTGGTCACTATACCGGACGTCCCCGCGTCGATTTCGGCTTGCAAAAAGTCCATGGCGTCTGTCTCCTGGTGAACCATTGGCCACAACGAACATCATAGAGCAGCGCAGAAGGCATCGCCACAGCGACGTCCAGGGACACCGCACAAGCATTGCCGTTGTTAGCGCATGCGCAGGTGATGCTAAACACGGTCAGCGCGACCCCGCGCGGTGACAACAAAGTGTGTGGCGAACACCGGCAGGGGGTGCCAACAAAAAAGCAGCGAGGAGCGAGCAAAAGCGACAAGCCAGTCTGGGCAGCGATGATCTATCGGCAGTCTTCGGGTCGCCAGTCCACGTCACCATTCCCATTTCGGCGGATGCGATGCACGATAACCCCGGAACGCCGCCGCTGCTGTCATCTACTGCTTGCAGGCTCCAAACGCAGACATGCAGAAAGCATCGCCCGGAAACCACCCCTACAGTTAAGGCCTCCAGCCCGCAGCCACCCATAAAGCTCAGGGCACTTCCCTGACCCTTCCCACTTACACTGAAGGCATCCACGTAGAACTCGCTGAGGTGCAAGCCCCGGTCACGCGCGGCCTGGCGCACGGCACTGCGCAGCACACCGCCTGTGGTGTTGGGCTTGTCAAGATAGTGCATCATAAACGAGAAGCGCAGGGTGGAGCGACGCAGGCAGGGGCAGAAGAACGTGGTGTCTTCTTGCGTCCGCACCAAACCGGCAAGGGACGACCAAAGCTGAAAAGAGATAAGCAATATCCACCGGTTCATCATCCCCTGCACGTTCAGTGCTAGTTTACTCGTCCCTTCGCGTCAAACGTCAGCATCTCGCAGAGACTTTTGTCACAGGAACGCCCTCGCATGTCTTTCCACCCTACTCGTCGCGGGCCCTAACGGCATCCCGGTAAGCACCGGCCATAGCTGGTAGCGATTACTTGAGCAGCGCCGGTGTCCCTTTTGAACAAAGAAATTGTCGCAGCTCGTATCAGAGCGTGGGCACTCAGAGCAACGTCCGGGTAAGAGAATTACATAAAAGAAGTCAACTCACAAGATTTCAAAAAGCGGTAGCAGCAGGGATGGTAAACCGCGGCAGAGAGCCCGTGAACACACCGTTAACAAGCGTCACGCTTTTCGACCGAGGTCGCAAGGTAGCCATCAGGAGGGTCTGGATTGAAGTTAGCGTCCGATAAAATGATTTCGAAAACGCCAGCATAAAAAAGGCGACATTCTAAAAGACGTGCGGTCGCGTAGGCTAGTTTATCAGTGGTAAAATCGTCGACGATCTGGGTACCTGTCATCGCCATGCAACGCGGCACAGTCAACGCCGGAAAAAGCAGGGACCTGCAAATGACGGCGTAATCAACCTTATCATAAGCCAGTTCCAGCATCTGAAGGCATGCTTACTGGGGAGGAAACCGAATCCAGCCTGTCAGCCATACTCTTGGCATTGTCCGGTGCAGATGATTCCTCGCAACGTAATTTTCTTTGTTGTGCCCAAACTAGGTTCGTGGCCACGTGTGACGGCCAGGCGGACGTGACAATGACTGAACCTCACGCGCGCATGAGCCCTGGACTACTTTTACTACCTGTAGCCTGCCTGCAACCTACCTACATACAGCCTTCAGTACCACGTTGTGCGGGTTATAAGCCGAGAATGGCGTGGGATCCAACTGACTGACTGATGATGACTAATTGACTGAAGTCTTGAATGACTGAAGCCGAGTGGAGGAACAGTGGCCGTGGACGTTCATGGGCGTCACAGCGCAACGCCGCTGGGTCGCTTGACACGTGTTTCCACTTTGCCACGTGTCAATATGCCGCTAGCTGAAGTAAAGCGTTTGACAATAATTGACAAGCAGGTGCATGGCTGAATTCAGGAAATTAACTCGAAACCGGCAGCTGGCAACCAGCAATCCTGCGTGCCAACATTTTTGCTTCCTGGGATTTCTCGGCTTGACAAGATGCAGCAATTTGGCTGGCAGCAAAGCCGCTGGCAGCAGCGCCGGTGGCAATGGAGACTCCCTTCCTTTGTCGGAGTTTATGCTCGAGGCAGGCCTTGACAGTTTTGTTTACGGCAATACTTTTGCTGTTCTCGGTTTTCTGCGGAGGGGCGGAGATTGCAGAGCGCGTGGCTGGTAATCTACCCAGAGGCACATTAGTTTCTTTTTATGAACAGCGTGATTACAAGGGGGAATCCGTGTCCTTCGGGTGTGTGCCTTCATCACGTCACTTTTTCTCTGCTGTCCGATTTCAAGTTGCTTCACTTCGAGTCGCAAAGGGGTCCACCGCTTGGCTCATCTTATCTAGCCCGTGGTTTCGGGAACCCCGAGTCCTGCCTGCCGTGCAAGGTGATATCCATGACGTCGTCGCCACATGGTCAGGCACAATAACAGGAGTCTCCTCTCTCTGCAACTCCATCGCAGATAACGAATCTCTTTGTCCCAGCTTTGCCTTGTGGGCGAACCAGCCGTGCGCTCGAACGATCGTGACTTCAGGTAGCTGGGAAAAGGAGTTATATGACCTTAGCACAGAACTAGCTAGGCCGCGAGCGGCAACGGCACTCCCGGTGCAGGACCTTGACGGTGGGATTCACGATGGCATGGCTGGCCCGCAAGGTGAAAATGCTGCGGTTGGCCTGCCAGTATACAGCAACTCAATTGGCGGTGGTGGGAACGCTGTCTACAGAGGCCGGCCGGCAGCTCTTGGTGCCAGGAATGAAAGTGATGCCTTAGTTGGTGCCGGCGTTGAGCCGGTCTGCACATGTACTGTGGCACCTGCCGTGCACTCAACAGCCTATGGCGACACTTCAGCGGTGGTTAGCAGGGAAACCTGCATGGCCTTCTGCCCTTTGTCCCTATGCGGGCGTGGTGGGCCTAGCATGCAGCCCCTCATGCCACCAGGGGAGGGCTTACTTACCAGTGCAAGTGGCACGGGTAGTAAGACTTGGGGGATGCCAACGTCTGGTGACGTCAAACCAGGCGCGGGGGGCAATGCGACTTCCGTGGTCCCAGAGCAGCGGGGCCTGGCCCGGAACGAAACGGCTGAATCCCGTCTACCGCGCGTGGGCGTGGTGCTGGTCTACTGTGCGGAAAAGATGCACCGGGCGATACTGGGGGGGTTGTCCTGCGACACCGTCGACGTCACCATCTACTCCAAGTGCGGCAGGGTGCCCCTGGTGCCCAGCGCGCTCATGCCCTGCACACAGGTGGACTAGTGCGTGTGCGCGCTCATGCCCTGCGCACAGGTGGACTAGTGCGCGCGCGCGCTCATGCCCTGCACACCGGTGGACTAGTGCCTGCGCGCGCTCATGCCCTGCACAGGTGGACTAGTGCGTGCGCGCGCTCATGCCCTGCACACAGGTGGACTATAGTAGTGCGTGCGCGCGCTCATGCCTTGCACAGGTGGACTAGTGCATGCGCGCGCTCATGCCCTGCACAGGTGGACTAGTGGGCGCGCTCATGCCCTGCACACAGGTGGACTAGTGCGTGCGGGATGTGGTAGCAGCTGGGATGCGTTGGCTCAAATGCTTCTGTCATGAGCGCTGTAATGCCAGGCGTGGCAGACAACCGTCATATCAATTATCCCAGTCACAGCCACGCACCACCGGCTCCAGTGCGCACTAGTACACCCCGCGCCGCTGGCTTGTGCGTTGTATAAGGCGGCGGTGTTGCGGGGGTTGACAATAAGGGGGTTGTTGCAGGGACGTGTGGTCCTCCCGGTCCACCCAATGCCAACCGTGCCTGTGTCCATGGGAAGGACCTGATCGCCTGGGTGGGGCGTACGCAAGCATTAGAGAACTGTTCGCCTTGCGTATTGTTTCCCTGATGTGTGAAATCAAGGCTGCATGCGGACCTTTGGAGTGTAGGGAAGGTAGCCACGCTATGCGTATGATGCCTGTTGTTATAACCAACTTTGTCTATGATGCCAGTTGTTATAATAAACTATGCGTATGATGCCTGTTGTTATAACCAACTTTGTGTATGATGCCTGTTTTTATAACAAACTATGTGTATGATGCCTGTGGTTATAACAAACTTTGTGTATGATGCCTGTTGTTATAACCAACGTTGTGTATGATGCCTGTTTTTATAACTAACTATGTGTATGATGCCTGTTGTTATAACCAATTATGTGTATGATGCCTGTTGTTATTACAAGTGAAGCCTATCTCTCGCTGGTGTTCTCTCAAGTGAGAGACTTTCCTTGTCCTTGTATTGCCAACTGCCAAGGCAGCATAACGGAGGTATCGGTCCAAATACACGAGGATGGACTGTCGTGCCCAGAATTTGGAGGGCTACATGGAAGCGGATTTCTCTGTACCATTCCCCAACGTGGCCATTCCCATCGGCCCGTTTCCCTGTGCTGTAACCCTGCATGCGTCAGAGCTCGCCCCCTCCATCCCCTGGGGGTGTCACCTTAATACTGACGTGTGCAAGCGACTCCGTGCCCATCTCCATGCCTTCTGCCCGCCTGTCCCTCCTTGATCCGGGCTTTATCCTTTTCTACCTTCCTCCCCTGCCTCGTAACTGGGTCGTGACCCAACGGCACGCATGCACGTCCGTCTTCGTGCCCCCCCCTTCGCGCCATACCACCCAACCTGCAGCGACGAGCACAGCGCGGCCGGCATGAACGTGCTGTCCTACCTGCTCCACCTGGCGCGCCACCATTCGTCGCTCCACCCGACCACGATCTTCCTCAAGGACCGGCTGCGGGGGGACATGCCCCGCGCGCTGCCCGAGATTGTGGGCGCGCTCGCACGCCACGATGTCGCTTACTATGCATTCTCCAACACCATACGCACGGTCTGTCGCGTGCGCGTGATGTAGAATGTAACAGGGGGAAGCACGAATGCCACCGTCCTATGTTCATGATGATCATCAATATTTCGTGCTTGTGCACATCTTTAGGCTTGGCGCTGCATGTGGGGTCATTGTCCACTATTCGTGCCTGGCAGCATGCCTTGACTTCGTATGTTCCTCGCAGTTTCCTATAGGCTGTATATGACCATGATATTGTACGTTGATATTGTTGATGTTGTACTATTACAAGAAGACCCGATAGGGTCAAGCCCTTATATATTAGACGGCCCCTATGTGATCCTAGGCCCTTTACGCTTGTCCTATCTAAATTCTGGGCCTACATACCCGTGCGACAGTCAAGCCATCCAGGCCTGTCCCGAAGTACGGCTAGTGGCTCGTGGCTCGTGGCTCGTGGCTCGTGGCTCGTGGCTCGTGGCCCGTGGCTAGTGGCTAGTGGCTCGTGGCTCGTGGCCCGTGGCCCGTGGCCCGTGGCTCGTGGCTCGTGGCTCGTGGCTCGTGGCCCGTGGCTCGTGGCTCGTGGCCCGTGGCTCGTGGCTCGTGGCTCGTGGCCCGTGGCTCGTGGCTCGTGGCCCGTGGCTCGTGGCTCGTGGCCCGTGGCTCGTGGCTCGTGGCTCGTGGCTCGTGGCTCGTGGCTCGTGGCTCGTGGCTCGTGGCTCGTGGCTCGTGGCTCGTGGCTCGTGGCTCGTGGCTCGTGGCTCGTGGCTCGTGGCCCGTGGCTCGTGGCTCGTGGCTCGTGGCTCGTGGCTCGTGGCTCGTGGCTCGTGGCTCGTGGCCCGTGGCTAGTGGCCCGTGGCTCGTGGCCCGTGGCTCGTGGCCCGTGGCTCGTGGCTCGTGGCTCGTGGCCCGTGGCTCGTGGCTCGTGGCTCGTGGCCCGTGGCTCGTGGCTAGTGGCCGTTGAGATTCCCTGCGTCCCGCACTGAAATTGCCCGTGGCTAGTTGTACTTGCATATGTTACGTCCAAGCTTTTAGGGTTCTTTTTTGGACAGTTGGCATACTGCTGATATCATACTTGTATCCTTTTTTTTGGGGGGGGGGAGGGGCGGAACAAGCGCTCATATTATTTGCAATGTTGGGACCAGATAGTTTTTGCAGTCAACACGGACGCTGCCAGAACAGATTGTGGAGCGGATTATTTATGATGCTCATGACCAGATAATCAGCATTACTTGTTTTCCTCCGAATATGCAGCAACTGGATGAATTTGATGGTCTGTCCCATCACCATTGTGTGTGTACTGTGTGTGCACGCCCATGACCCACAGGTGCGCGTGTCGGACCTGCGGGACACATACATGCGCAAAGTGGGCAGCGCATTCCACGCACCCGTGCTGTCCGCGCTGCAGTGCGGTGACGACCGGCCAGCCACCAATGCCTCGCAACCACTTGAAGCATCCGTGCCAACAAAGCCATTGAATGAGAGTGGCGCAGGGCACCCAAACGTGCCACCCAGTCAGCCCTTTTCCAGCCCTTCTGCCCAGTGGGGCCGGCCCACTGTTGCCACGTCCGCCATGGAAACGGGATGGGCGCAGGACCAGTGGCGGTCGGCGGTGCATTCTGTATTTGCGGTGGGACGCGACCGCGTGCGCATGTGGCCGGCTTGCAAGGTGGGTGAAGGAGGGCATTCCCAGCGCGCATGCATGTTGCTGCACACAGGCCCGTGCCACTTTACACGAGATGCATGCATGTTTGTACGTGCTGTGCTGCCGGTGTGCACGATGGACGTGCAAGGGGCGTTGTGGGGACGTGCAATCCAATTTCTGCGGATTGAGTGCAAGCAGCAGGTACGGTGCCAGGTGGCAGCATGCGTGTAGGGCAGTCTGCTGCCAGCTGCTGGGATGACAACAGTCCCTGCATGCATGCTACTGCCCTGGCACCGTGTGACTGTTCACTGTTGGTCCTCAGCAGCTCGGATGCGCTAGCTGGGCGCATCCGAGCCACTTTCTTAGCTGTGCCTTGCTTTCTTGCCGTGCTAGGATCCCAGTGTGCATCATTTTAAAAAGTACTTCAAACTTTCCTCTGGTGGACTTTGAGCCTGGCTCTTATGTTTCCATAATAATCAAGGTGTCGTTGGCATGAGCAGGCTATGCAATTTTGTGGTAAACGTAGAGTAACTTGCGTGCTTGCAGATCCTGGTGTGTGATCGAGTTGATTAGCTGAGTAGCATGTGTTTGGTTTAGAGAGGTTTGAGCATGATGTGTTCAGCAAAATACTCATTGCATTGGCATTTTTTGTGCGATCATGTATAGAATTTAATTGTCTAATGGGATGCTACGGAGAGTATTTTTGGTTTAGTGCCATGAAGCAAGAACTATTGGTAAGCGGAATAATCAACACTCCGTATGTGTTGTTGATGCAGATGGGCGTGGTTTGGGTGGCCTAACCCTAGTATTAATACGCTTGATTGGCAAACCCACGTTACTATTATCAGTAACTTGGGTCGTGGGGCTCGCACTTGTAGTCTTGTGGCACGAGATAGCTAGATTTCCGTTAAATACGAGGTCTTTCCAGCCCCGCCCCCCACCATCCGTTCCATTCATACTATTTATGCACTCTGATGCAATGAAGCGACTTTGGGCATGGGAGGGAACATGCTTCCAACTTATTCTGCTCTTTCGCCATGCACTAATGTCCTTTCGCGATGTCTGCGCAGTATGAGGGCTTTGCCCAATACATCAAGGACTGGTACAGGCAAAGTCGCGCCCCTTTGACAAGCAGGACATTTGCCTCCTGGTTTGTGTTTGAAAGGATATGGGGGGAGTTGTTTCGTTGTCGGCCCGCTATGCATCACAAAGGAAATTTCGTTTGTTTGGAAAGTGAAACAGTGGCTAGTAAAGAGACACTAGCAAGGTTGCATCAATTTGATGGGTAATTGAGTTAGCTGTGTCACTGCCATTATAAATTGTCAGCAGCAAGTGATCAAATTATTGATTATGAACAACGAATTTAAAATCTGTGCCTCTGTCATGTCAAACTATGTGATGGAGCCAAGACGGTCAGGTCGGAGCTAGTGCAATGATACGGTATAGGGCGGGTAGGCTAATCCGCCCAGCGCATAAATAGTGTGGGCTACACCATTTAGTCGAATGGAGATACTACTCAACTATTTGCTCATTTAATTATTTGATACTACTGCTGGAGATGGAGATGGAGATGGACTCATTGGAGTGTAAAACAGTCCACACTCCCTACACTCCTTACAAAGTATAATTAATTAAGCGCGTGCTCCCGTTGGGGAGTCACGGAGCATTAACCCCGATGGATGGATGGATGGATGGGTACACACAATCCTACCGGTCTAAGCTATCTACATGCTATCTACAAAACAATCCTACTCTATATCTATATGGTGCGCGTTTTCCGCGGCCCGGCACTGAACGCAAATGTTTTTCACCTTTGCGGAGTGTCTGATCAGAATATACGCTTGGCTGATTTCGATGGTACCGGCTACGCCCCCTTCTACTAAAAAGAAGGATTCAGCCGTGTTCAGCCCGTCTCACGGTGCGAGACTGAACAAGTCTCGCGTGCAGACACGTGTGTAGTACTCCTACACACAGATCTCGAGTGATTTATCTAGTACCAAATCCGAAAGGCTTGCATCACTCCCCGGACAGGAGAACTTTTGCGGATGACTATAGGTGTAAGTTGGCGTTGCCATGGTAACCGGAGACGTCCGTCCTATAGTCAGCAAAATTGGTGCGAGAGGTCCCCAGTTCGATTCCGGTCGGATTCATTTGCAGATCGCGTTTTTCCGCGTTTTCCGCGGCCCGGCACTGAACGCAAATGGTTTTCACCTTTGCGGAGTGTCTGATCAGAATATGGTGTGCGCGACCCTAGGGGTCTTGTCTAGCATGCCGCCCACGTGTGCAAACGCGCGGCTTCCCCACTGCAGGGGGGTTGTTGTCCTCAATGATCTGGGCCCACTTAATTAATTAATTAATTAATAGACACGTGACTGCGTCACGTGAGCATAAGTCCTCAGTGGGAGGGGAACATGGGATGGAATGGATGGTATAAGCTATCTAGGTCCTAGTTACAAGGGTGTGGGCACCACGGCCCGAATCGCTATGAATGCCATACGCGGTCACACGGGGAGCCCCCACAGGCTTGGGGGTGGTCTCCTTCATCACTACTTGCCATCTATCCTTGCGCACCATCTGCCTCCATACTACAGACAAACCAGGAGGCTGCCCGGGGGCGAGCCCGTCACGTCTAGTGTAGCACATGTCCATGCCGAGTCTATCACGAAAAGTCCACGGGTGGGCCCACTTGGCCTTGTCCATAATCTTTTTCCAAATCACGGCGAGGCCCAGCCCCCCCATTAATTAATTAATTAATTAATTAATTAATTAATTAATTAATTAATTAATTAATTAATTAATTAATTAATTAATTAATTAATAAATAGACACGTACGTGACTGCGTCACGTGAGCATAATAAGTCCTTAGTGGGAGGGGAACATGGGATGGAATGGATTAATTAATCGTTAATTAATCGTTAAGACTCGTGCTCCCGTTGGGGAGTCACGGAGCACTAACCCCGATGGATGGATGGAAGGGTGCAAACAGTCCTACCGGTCTAATCTATCTATCTACATCAGCGACCTACAACATATCTATCTAACAGCATCACTAACTACAATATCTATCTAACTAAGCAGCATCACGCTGCCCTAGGGTAGCTGTCTTGCATGCCTCCCGCGGGTTTGCACACGCGGGCGCTTCCCCACAGGGGGGGGCTCGTTGTCCTCTATGACCTGGGCCCACTTGGCCTTGTCCATCATCTTCTTCCATTGAAATCACGGATCGAGAGGCCTAGGCCCCCCATGTCCTCTACTAGCTGTTCTTTGAAGGTGCGGGCCTTGCGGCGTCTAACATCATGGGGCCCGGCCCACGTCAGGCGGTGCCGGCCAGGCTGAGCTGGTCGCAGTCCTGCGGGGGGGCCACGTGAGGTGTCTACCTGGTTGGTGCGAGCTAGGTGCCCTACTAGCTGCAGGCGCCGCTGCTTAATGGTGCTGGTGATATATGGCATGCCCTGGTACAGGTCCTCATTGCGGACATGAGCAGCATATCCTACTCTGAAAATGGAGCGCAGCATGTTGGTGACCGCGCAGTCCAGCTTGCGGGCCAGGTCGGCGGTGAGGGTCCACGTCTCGGCCCCATACGTGAGAACAGGAAGGACAAGGACCTTAAACAGGTCCTGTTTCTCGATCTTGCCCAGGGGCTCGCGCCACAGGGCCCGGTACTGGCGTAAAGCGTGCCAGGCGAGGGAGATGCGATGGTCCACATCAACCTTGCAGCTGGGGAGCAGGCTGCCCAGCAGCTTGACGCGGTCCCGATACAGGACTCGATCGAGAGCCGTCGAGGAGATAGAGGGGTGGCGGTGAGTGGGTGAGCCCAACCGCCAGGGCCTCTGTCTTCTTGCTGACCTCATGCCCCACTGCACGGGCCTCGATAGCCAGGCAGTCAAGCCATGTCTGCACGTGCCCAGTGTCCTCGAATGAGGGTGGTGTCGTCTGCGTAGATGATGTCTGCCAGCCGAATCTCAGTGTTCGCTCCGCCATGCCAGAATTTGTTAGCAACCTGCACCCCTGCTTCCCTACCCACGATGCGGGCAAATCGCTTGCGCGCCTGAATCCTTACGTATTCGACCACAATAATGAACAGGTAGGGCGATAGCACGCAGCCCTGCCACACACCCTTCTGTAAAGGGCATGGTGGCGTGGTCCCGTAAGAAGTGCGCACGGAAGTACGTGGTGGACCCTTCATACAGGTTGCGGATGACAGCAATAAGGGGGCGGGGGATCCGGAACAGCTCGAGGATGTCCCAAAGCGCAGGCCAGAAAACCGAATCGAAGGCTTTGATGAAGTCCACCAGCACAGTTAGGTGCAAAGGGGACTCACCAGGCTGAAGGCGTTGCAGATCCTCCACCAGTCGGCAAGTAGCGAAGAGCGCCTGTACTGTGTTGCGACCTGAACGGAAGCCGTGTTGAGTCTCGCTGAGGTGACCGTCCAGGGCCGTGCGCAGGCGGTTCAGGATGAGCCGCAGAAGAAGCTTGAGGGGGGCGCTATGCATGCACACCCCTCTGTTGTTGCCGGGGTCGGCTGGCGACCCCTTGTTCTTGTACAGCATCGTACGAAAACTGTGTTGCCAGGCGGCTGGAGGTGGTTGCGACGACAGCAGAAGGCGGTTGCAGCTGTCCCGGAAGAGCAGCATAACACCGGTGTCCTCGAATTCGGCTGCAAGTTTCACAACTGCGGCAGGAATCTCGTCGGAGCCGGTGGCTGCGTCATAACGCAGGCGCTGGACCGCCTCCGTGACATCCGTGGAATGGAATCATGCTGTAAGCTATCTAGGTCCTAGTTACAGGGGTGTGGGCACCGCGGCCCGAATCGCTATGAATGCCATACGCGGTCACACGCGGAGCCCCCACAGACTTGGGGGTGGTCTCCTTCATCACTACTTGCCATCTATCCTTGCGCACCATCTGCCTCCATATTACAGACAAACCAGGAGGCTGCCCGGGGGCGAGCCCGTCACGTCTAGTAGTGTAGCACATGTCCATGCCGAGTCTATCACGAAAAGTCCACGGGTGGCGGACCTGCCGCGCGCAGCCTGGGGCACGCCAGGTGAGGACTGAGGACATATCGCCCAGGCTGGGCGGGGTTGGTGCCAGCTAGTCTATCGGATGTGTAGTACCTGGTCTGTGCGGGCCAGGTGCCCAGCTAGGCCCAGGCGCCTGTGCCTAAAATGTGGGAAACATAGGGCAAATCAGCGTCCAAATCCTCATGCATTACTAATGTGCAAACCAAAGGGGATGTTAAGGGCCTTGCGCAGCATCTTGGTGACGTTGCCGTCGAGCCATTGCTCCAGCTCCTGCGTCAGTGTCCAGGTCTCGGCGCCGTAGGTCAGGATCGTCAGAATGACGACCTTGAAGAGGTCGACTTCTTCAAGATCACGCTTGACGATCCGGGGTAGGGCGGGGTTGCTCCACCAGCGGCGGTGGTCATGGAGGTGCGCCCACACCATGCCGATCCGTGTCCTCATGTCGTCCTCGCAGTCGAGAAGCCAAATGCCGAGCAGCTTGAAGCGGCCTGAAGTAGGGTAGTTGACCTCGGTGTTGTCTAAGAGGCGGAGTGTGGGTGGGGGCCCTGCCATGCCGAGGGCCAGGGCCTCGATCCGTTTTGGGGCTGATTTCTACTAGGCCAAAGTTGCCCGAGCCTCGAGCGCCAGGCAGTCCAGCCAAAGTTAGGCAGACTCCGGCTTCTCGATGAGCGTGATGTCGTCGGCATAAATGAGGTCAGCTAGTAGTAAATTCTGCTTGTTAGTCGGCCCCCCTTCCGTCCAAGCTCGTTCGTGATCGCTAGGCCGGGGGCACGGCCTGCAATGCTAGCAAAGCGAGCACGTGCCTGGCACATAACATAATCCACTACAATAATAAACAGGTACGGCGACAGGACGCAACCCTGCCAGACGCCGGTCTGCAGTGGGCATGGTGGAGGCCCCCCATGTCCTCTACTGAGCTGTTCTTTGAAGGTGTGGGCCTTGCAGCGTCTAACCTGGCTAGGCCCGGCCCACGTGAGGCGGAGGTGCCGGCCGGGCTGGGCGGGGCGTAGCCCTGCAGAGCCGCGGGGGCCACGTGACGTGTCTACCTCAGGGTTGGTGCGAGCTACTTAGTGCCCTACTAGCATCAGGTGCCGCTGCTTGATGGTGCTGGTGATAAGTGGCATGCCGAGATACAAGTGCTCCTTGCGGACATGAGCAGCGTATCCCACACGAAAAATTTGACTGCAGCATATGTTGGTGACCGCGCCATCCAGCTTGTTGGCAAGGTCGGCAGTGAGAGTCCACGTCTCGGCCCCGTACGTAAGAACAGGGAGGACCAGGACCTTTTAAACAGTATAAGTAGAGACAATACCAAGGAGACAACCTAGAGGCAATACCAAGGAGAGGCAATACGGTCACATGGAGTATGAAAGCTTGTGGTTAAGAAGTATGTTTGTACACTGCAATAAAGGCCGGTTTTCCCTTATGGCGCACAGACCGCATGCCGGTATTTTGATCCGCATCGTATCCTTGTTGAGATCCGGCCGGCGACCAGCACAATTGGAGAATCCAGCGCTTCCCCCGCCCCTTGGGGGCAATCCTGTTGTACTGTTTGCTGTTGTTCTGATGTCTCAACTCTTGGCTACTTTGTTCTGCTAGTAAGCTTAGGCCCGACCACAATGCCGCTGCGCGCGTAGTCAGGACAAGCCAGTTATGTAGGGGTCAGTACCCTAGAATTATATTCAACTGCCATGAGGCAGGACCTGTAACTAGGACCTAGATTAATTAATTAATTAATTAATAGACACGTGACTGCGTCACGTGAGCATAAGTCCTCAGTGGGAGGGGAACATGGGATGGAATGGATGGTATAAGCTATCTAGGTCCTAGTTACAGGGGTGTGGGCACCGCGGCCCGAATCGCTATGAATGCCATACTTGGTCACACGCGGAGCCCCCACAGGCTTGGGGGTGGTCTCCTTCATCACTACTTGCCATCTATCCTTGCGCACCATCTGCCTCCATACTACAGACAAACCAGGAGGCTGCCCGGGGGTGAGCCCGTCACGTCTAGTGTAGCACATGTCCATGCCGAGTCTATCACGAAAAGTCCACGGGTGGCGGCCCTGCCGCGCGCGGCCGGGGGCACGCCAGGTGAGGACATATCGCCCAGGCTGGGCGGGCTTGGTGCCAGCTAGTCTATCTGATGTATCTACCTGATCTAGGACCTAGATGGCTTACATCATCCATTCCATCCCATGTTCCCCTCCCACTGAGGACTTCATGCTCACGTGACGCAGTCACGTGTCTTTTAATTAATTAAGGCAGGACCAGTCTGTGGCTCCTCTAGGCAATAACCCTGTCAGAAAACCGGCGCGCGGGAATAAACTAAACTCAACAACAACTGCAATAAATAGAGTGCATCAATCAATTAGTTAATTAATTCACACGTAACTGCGTCACGTGAGCATAAGTCCTCAGGGAAATAAATATGCATGGGATGGGGTGGATGGTGTAGCTAGCTATATCTAGTTCCTAGTTACAGGTTTGCGGGCGCCACGGCCCAAATCGTTATGCATACCAAACAATTGGTCACACATGAAGGCCCCACCGACTGGGGGGTGGTGTCCTTAACTACTGTCGGCCACCTATCTTCATCTGCCTCCATATTAAAAGACAAGGTCCTCACTCAGTGAAGTTCAGCGACATCACAGCCCGAGTTGGGTTCCCCTCTAGCCGCAAGAAGCTGGTGAACACCTCCTGGTCCCTTGACGACGACCTGACGCCAGCCCAGCAGCAGCAACGCCGCGACCAGTGGCCCGACTACATCCGCCACAAGACCAGCCCCGAGAAGCCACAAGTGTACTGGCGGGGCGGGGACCTTTATGTCAACAAGAAACTGTGAAAGCCCCCCCGGGCTCCCCCCGGATAGAGCACTCAAGCTAGTTGTCTAGATGGGGGCAATCGATTATGGGATAGCTTAGGCATTACAGCACTTGAAATGATATTAGCGCACTGTGTTACAGTACCTTCAACTAGCTCTGGCACCTTGTGGCCGTCAGCTTGCGCCTTAGCCGACGTCTTGAGACCACCTCACCTTTGTAGCATAAGCTATGCGTCAGCCTGCACCTATGCAGCATTACATGGTTGTATTGCACCCACAGTGTTGCGCCCCGGCACCATGCTGTGGAGAGAGCCCTCTGTGGCCTGCCCACTTGCGGCAGTGAGAGAAGCTAGGGCGCCCTCCCTCCTTCTCGTTGTGTATAGGGGTTGATGGTTCCCTTACTCTGTATTGGCACCCACGTGACGCAGTCGCGTGCTTATTAATTAATTGATTAATTAATTCATTCATTCATTAGTTACAGACAAACCTGGGGGCTCCCCGGGCGTGAGCCCGCCCCGTCGAGGGTAGCACATGTCCATGCCTAGCCTATCAGCTGTTGTCCATGGAGGGCGGCCAAGTCGGCGCGCGCAGCCTTGGGCACGCCAGGTGAGGACAAAATGCCCGGGCTGTGCGGGCTTGGTGCCAGCTAGTCTGTCTGATGTATCTACCTAATCTGTGCGGGCCAGGTGCCCGGCTAGGCCCAGGCGCCTGTGCCTAAGAAAGTGGGAAACATATGGTAAATCAGCGTACAAATCCTCATTGCTAATGTGCAAACCAAATGGACTTGCGCAGCATCTTGGTGACGGTGCTGTCGATTTGTTTCTCCAGCTCCTGTGTCAGCGTCCACGTCTCCGCACTGTAGGTCAGGATCGTCAGAGTGTACCCATGGGAGCTATAAAAGCAAGCACACTATGTGCAGTTTCCACCCAATGAGTGCGCACAGTGGTAGCAATGGTGGTAGTGGAGGTGATGGAAATAGTGATAGTAGTTGTCTCCTTGATAGTAGCATGGTAGCAGTTATAGCAGTTGCAGCACTTGGGGCATTAGTGCATTTAGGCAACATTTGAGCCTGATGTTTCCACCCAGTCAGGGCCAAGGATCTGCTTGGCAATTTTTCCTGCTTCCTGGATAATCTGTCGGATCTCCGCCTGCAGGACAACAAGGAGGATGAGCCACAGGAGACACAGTGACTCGGGGAAACACGGTCAGAAATATAGTGACCAATGCTGATTCACGCTTGTTTGTTGAAGGCCAAGCAATCATCAGATTGTAAGAGCCTCTAGGCACACACACTGGCTGCACGCATGGTATGCTGACTTGCGGGCAGGAACCCATGGGAGGATCGTTAGATGCTGCTGCAGATCATTTCATGAGAGAGACCGGCAACAACACCACATCCAAAAAGCAGTACAGGCAGCAATTTTCAAGAATATGCGAGGGCTATTGGCTATGCACGGTATCATCAACCATGCCTATAGATAACTGTTTAGAGCATCCAAGATCATTGAGGCCATCCAACCCTGCAACAACCTATCTGTGCTCATGGCAACCTCAGATGTACATGGGAATGGATGGTGCACTGAGGCTCTTTTGAAATAGGAAAAGAAACTGTTAAAAAAGAAACTGTTATGCAAGGCTTTAGCATTTAGAATATGACTGCATACTAGTACTTCGCTCAGGTCAAGTGTGCTTGAGACAGCCTGTACAGCAGGGCTTCTCTTCACTGCACTATTCAGTGCTAAGCGGCAACTAACCACCGGAAAAATGCACCCATCCAAATCCAAAAGAGTGGATTCCTGCATAAGGTGTTTCCGCCTGGGAAAGCCGCAAGAATGAACTGGTCAGGGCTTACATCCTTGCTTGACTTTCTTCACGCATGGCTGCGCGTCTTATGACTCCATTTAAGGGGACGCTGGAATAGCTACTGCAAGTAGAACCTCTCTTATCCCTTCAACTGACAGTCCCACACAGGGTCTGGCTGGGTTTTGAATAGCCGGCAAGACCCCAGGCATGTAGCGTCCAGGCGGTCACCACCAGCTTGACATATGGCGTGGGCGGGCCCGTAGGCTGGTGCTCAGATTATTGCACGGAAAAGCCTGTAGCCTGATGGCTCCATCACAGATGCGGCAAATTGGACCTAGCCAGGTAGGTGTCAGGGGAAATGCTTTCCTCTAAAACTGCATGGGTGTTCATCCCAAGGCAATTGCAAAATGTAGATTGCAGGTAGCATTTCATGAATATAAACCATACCTCACTGGTAGCAATTCAATACATATAAACCATACCTCACTGTACACTTTTGTGCTGCCCGCAGCATGGGCAGGTGCTCCTGTGCTGGCAGAGGGCAACCGATCCCAGCCAGATGTCCGTTCAGATGTCCAACCGGCCCGAGCCGATGCGTCGACGCCATCATCGCGCGGCGGGAGTGACCAACTGCTGCTACCCACGAGCCCCTTCGCCTGGGCGGTGCTGCCCCCGCTGCTGCCTGCCTGACTGTTTCGGCTGATGGTGTTGCGGGCAGCTGCATGACGATCCTCCTCCGAATCGCTGCCTGATGATGACCCCGGGCACCCTGCGTTGAGCGTGGCTGCAAGTACCACACAGCCAGGGGCGACACAGAAGCCACGCGGCATGGCGTGGCCAGCAGAAAAGCACAGCGCTTCGCCAACAGGATTAGTGGACCATGCACGTATAGGGCCTGGCGAAAGGCCTTCCGCCATGACCACCGGAGGACTCCCAGTCATAACCGATACAGGAAATCATACAATACAAGGGCGTGTGTCGACTGTGTGCGGCAAACGCTAAGCATGCCCGTAAGCCACCGTATGTGTTCAAGGTTCCCCGGAATGGACGTCCGCTCACATTCCTACCAGTATACCCGCTATAACCATATAACGATGTTTACGATGCCATGGAAAAACAGCCTTGTGGGTAGGAAAAGGGGGAGTCGGACCAACGCAAGATCGAAGGGAGTCAGACAAACGCAAGATCGAAGGGAGTCGAACAAACGCAAGATCGAAGGGAGTCGGACAAACGCAAGATCGAAGAGAGTCGGACAAACGCAAGATCGAAGGAAGTCGGACAAACGCAAGATCAAAGGGAGTCGGACAAACGCAAGATAGAAGGGAGTCGGACAAACGCACGATCGAAGGGAGTCGGACAAACGCAAGATAGAAGGGAGTCGGACAAACGCAAGATCGAAGGGAGTCGGACAAACGCAAGATCGAAGGGAGTCGGACGAACGCAAGATAGAAGGGAGTTGGACAAACGCAAGAAAGAAGGGAGTCGGACAAACGCAAGATCGAAGGGAGTCGGACAAACGCAAGATCGAAGGGAGTCGGATAAACGCAAGATCGAAGGGAGTCGGACAAACGCAAGATCGAAGGGAGTCGGACAAACGCAAGATCGAAGGGAGTCGGACAAACGCAAGATCGAAGGGAGTCGGACAAACGCAAGATAGAAGGGAGTCGGACAAACGCAAGATAGAAGGGAGTCGGACAAACGCAAGATCGAAGGGAGTCGGACAAACACAAGATCGAAGGGAGTCGGACAAACGCAAGATCGAAGGGAGTCGGACAAACGCCAGATCGAAGAGAGTCCGACAAACACAAGATCGAAGGGAGTCGAACAAACGCAAGATCGAAGGGAGTCGGACAAACGCAAGATCGAAGGGAGTCGGACAAACGCAAGATCGAAGGGAGTCGGACAAACGCAAGATAGAAGGGAGTTGGACAAACGCAAGATCAAAGGGAGTCGGACAAACGCAAGATCGAAGGGAGTCGGACAAACGCAAGATAGAAGTGAGTCGGACAAACGCAAGATCGAAGGGAGTCGGACAAACGCAAGATCGAAGGGAGTCGGACAAACGCAAGATCGAAGGGAGTCGGACAAACGCAAGATCGAAGGGAGTCGGACAAACGCAAGATCGAAGGGAGTCGGACAAACGCAAGATCGAAGGGAGTCGAACAAACGCAAGATCGAAGGGAGTCGGACAAACGCAAGATCGAAGGGAGTCGGACAAACGCAAGATCGAAGGGAGTCGGACAAACGCAAGATAGAAGGGAGTCGGATAAACGCAAGATCGAAGGGAGTCGGACAAACGCAAGATCGAAGGGAGTCGAACAAACGCAAGATCGAAGAGAGTCGAACAAACGCAAGATCGAAGGGAGTCGAACAAACGCAAGATCGAAGGGAGTCGGACAAACGCAAGATCGAAGGGAGTTTGACAAACGCAAGATCGAAGGGAGTCGGACAAACGCAAGATCGAAGGGAGTCGGACAAACACAAGATCGAAGGGAGTCGGACAAACACAAGATCGAAGAGAGTCGGACAAACGCACGATCGAAGGGAGTCGGATAAACGCAAGATCGAAGGGAGTCGGACAAACACAAGATCGAAGGGAGTCGGACAAACACAAGATAGAAGGGAGTCGAACAAACGCAAGATCGAAGGGAGTCGGACAAACGCAAGATCGAAGGGAGTCGGACAAACGCAAGATCGAAGGGAGTCGGACAAACGCAAGATCGAAGGGAGTCGGACAAACGCAAGATCGAAGGGAGTCGGACAAACGCAAGATCGAAGAGAGTCGAACAAACGCAAGATCGAAGGGAGTCGGACAAACGCAAGATCGAAGGGAGGCGGACAAACGCAAGATCGAAGAGAGTCGGACAAACGCAAGATCGAAGGGAGTTGGACAAACGCAAGATCGAAGCGAGTCGGACAAACGCAAGATCGAAGGGAGTCGGACAAACGCAAGATCGAAGGGAGTTGGACAAACGCAAGATCGAAGCGAGTCGGACAAACACAAGATCGAAGGGAGTCGGACAAACACAAGATCGAAGCGAGTCGGACAAACGCAAGATCGAAGGGAGTCGGATAAACTCAAGATCGAAGGGAGTCGGACAAACGCAAGATCGAAGGGAGTCAGACAAACACAAGATCGAAGGGAGTCGGACAAACGCAAGATCGAAGGGAGTCAGACAAACGCAAGATCGAAGGGAGTTGGACAAACACAAGATCGAAGGGAGTCAGACAATCGCAAGATCGAAGGGAGTCGGACAAACACAAGATCGAAGGGAGTCGGACAAACGCAAGATCGAAGGGAGTCGAACAAACGCAAGATAGAAGAGAGTCGGACAAACACAAGATCAAAGGGGGTCGGACAAACGCAAGATCGAAGGGAGTCGGACAAACGCAAGATAGAAGGGAGTTGGACAAACGCAAGATCGAAGGGAGTTGGACAAACGCAAGATAGAAGGGAGTCGGACAAACACAAGATCGAAGGGAGTCGGACAAACACAAGATCGAAGGGAGTCGGACAAACGCAAGATAGAAGGGAGTTGGACAAACACAAGATCGAAGAGAGTCGGACAAACGCAAGATCGAAGGGAGTCGGACAAACGCAAGATCGAAGGGAGTCGGACAAACGCAAGATCGAAGGGAGTCGGACAAACGCAAGATCGAAGGGAGTCGGACAAACGCAAGATCGAAGGGAGTCGGACAAACACAAGATCGAAGTGAGTCGGACAAACGCAAGATCGAAGGGAGTCGGACAAACGCAAGATAGAAGGGAGTCGGACAAACGCAAGATCGAAGGGAGTCGGACAAACGCAAGATCGAAGAGAGTCGGACAAACGCAAGATCGAAGAGAGTCGGACAAACGCAAGATCGAAGGGAGTCGGACAAACGCAAGATCGAAGGGAGTCGGACAAACACAAGATAGAAGGGAGTCGGACAAACGCAAGATCGAAGGGAGTCGGACAAATGCAAGATCGAAGAGAGTCGGACAAACGCAAGATCGAAGAGAGTCGGACAAACGCAAGATAGAAGGGAGGCGGACAAACGCAAGATCGAAGGGAGGCGGACAAACGCAAGATCGAAGGGAGTCGGACAAACGCAAGATAGAAGGGAGTCGGACAAACGCAAGATCGAAGGGAGTCGGACAAACGCAAGATCGAAGGGAGTCGGACAAACACAAGATCGAAGTGAGTCGGACAAACGCAAGATCGAAGGGAGTCGGACAAACGCAAGATAGAAGGGAGTCGGACAAACGCAAGATAGAAGGGAGTCGGACAAACGCAAGATCGAAGGGAGTCGGACAAACGCAAGATCGAAGGGAGTCGGACAAACGCAAGATCGAAGGGAGTCGGACAAACGCAAGATCGAAGGGAGTCGGACAAACACAAGATCGAAGTGAGACGGACAAACGCAAGATCGAAGGGAGTCGGACAAATGCAAGATCGAAGAGAGTCGGACAAACGCAAGATCGAAGGGAGTCGGACAAACGCAAGATAGAAGGGAGGCGGACAAACGCAAGATCGAAGGGAGGCGGACAAACGCAAGATCGAAGGGAGTCGGACAAACGCAAGAGACACACAAAGACAAACTACGTACACAAAGGTTTGGCATATCCTCGATCTGGAAACAAATCGCCTCACCTTCACCGCCCCCGGCTTCTCTCGTGGCGGCTCGCGAAGCGCCCGCGTAGCTGCTCTCTGGCCTCCACTCGGCGTGCCACACGGACCGATGGCTGCCCTCTGCTGGCGGATGATTGCCCGCTCCTCCTTGCTCACCCCCCACATGACCGGCTCGCTGTGCCCGGTCCTCTGGTCCCACCTGCCACAGGCTTGCAATGTCCTCAAGGCCTGTCTCCCCCTTGCCTTGCCGTGCCCTGCCCGCTTGACTTGCCGCCCTGGCCGTCGACACTTCCGCCCCAGGGGGGTCTGCGCGACTCGTCTCCGCGTCTGGATGGCGGACGATGGTGGCAAAGGATGCACCGGGCCGGGAGGCAGGTGCGGTGGAGGGCTGCCGCGGGAGCTGCCCAGCCCTCTCCGCCCGCAGCAGGGCCTTGGCCCACGCGCTCTTGCCACCTGTCGCGCCCGCGCTTATGTCCGCCGTGCCGTGGGCGCCGGTCGCGGTGCTTGGCTTGGGACCGGCCTGCAGCAGATCCGCCGCGAAGGGGGGGACAAGGATGTGTGGTTGGTAGATTCCACACTAGTATGCTAGTACTAGTATGGAAATATATCCACACTAGTATGCTAGTACTAGTATGGAAATATATCCACACTAGTATGCTAGTACTAGTATGAAAATATATCCACACTAGTATGCTAGTACTAGTATGGAAATATATCCACACTAGTATGCTAGTACTAGTATGGAAATATATCCACACTAGTATACTAGTACTAGTATGGAAATATATCTGCTACGATTGGTAATATAGATGCGCAGCCAGCCGCTGACCGCCATTTCCATAACGTTGCCCACATGAACATTGGTGATTGGGCCGGTCTCAAAGGAAGTCCGTTCAAGATACTGTACCACTGCTATTTTTATTGGATGAAGTGAGATGGATGGGCGCAAGCAGGATTGTATTGGAACACGTGGCTTCATGCACAAGGTCAGCACCTGGAACAACTTCCCATCACAGGTCTCAGCTCAGCTCAGCCCAGGCCGCCCGACGAATCGCATGTGGAGGCATCAAGGACCTGAGGACCCGACCTTGGCGCACGGCAGCACCGAGTGCAGCTCGCAACCCAGCAGCTCAAAGGGCCACCGAGCTTGGCCATACTGCCCATGCATGCACGTGTCCCATGCGGACGCAGCGGACACAGACGGTACCTTGAAAGGGCAAGCGGATGTCCCACCCTGCAATCAAGCGCCTTTGACCTAACAGGATGCTGCCAGCTGGCGCATACCTTGGCATACAGGGGCCCGTCCTGGGCCATCATCCGCTTGAGGGACTTGGACAGCTCCTGCCACACCACCACCTTGCCGTTGACAAACTCCGCCCCTGGCTCTGCACCCATTGGTCCCCGCATCGGTCCCTCCTGGGGTGACAAGGCACATTGATTGGATGATGTCAGCGTGAGTCCGCACAGAGAAATAAAAACACTTGCTTGTGTGGTTGTCAAGCACCACCATGTAGCGGGGTGCCTGTATCCACAAACAGAGTGAAACTGCTGAACAAGCCACACGAAGCAGAACTAGCCAGACTTGTGACCAATCAAACCCAGTTAGCACAAAAACGCAAGCCGATCCTCGGAAGGGTGGCAGATATGCCTGGATGCATAGGCAACCGTGCAGACGACAGGCCAGCTGATAAGCAACCATGCAGATGATAGGCCAGCTGATAGGAAACGATGCAGATGATAGGCCAGCTGATCGGCAACTATGCAGAGGATAGGCCAGCAGGTAGACTTGCACTTAAAGTTCCCCAGGTGCAAGTTCGATGAGGTCTAACGAAGGTCTAACGATGCACGATGCCAGGAGCTTTGCAACACGCACGTCAACAGGAAAAAACTTCACAAGAAAGAAACGTCACCAAAATGGCCAAAGGAAACCTGAGGGGGACCCTCAAAATTCACACACCCTAAGTGCCAGCACGATGTGCCTCGCCCTCGCAACCATCACGAGCCGCGCTGACGGGTTTAGAGTTAAGGGCTAGCAGCGTTACGGGGCCTAGCAGCATCCACAAGTAGACGCCGGCGAGGAGAAGGGCCTGCCACTGAGAAACGGGTCCAGAGAAGACCGCGGTGGCAACAGGATCCGCGCTGGCTACTGCAACGATGCCGCCGCCTCCTGCGAGAATATGCCATGTCTCACCCGGACCGGCCAGGCCGTACCTTGTGGGTGCAACCCATCCTGCACCAGCAGACATGCCCAATACCCACCAACCAGCCCACCGATCAGTCAGAGGGGCAGGCTGCCATTCACGGGCCTGGAGCGCTTCCGCCCTCACCTTGCCATGCTTCCAGAGGCTCCCTTGCGTTGCCAGCCTGAACAGAGCCGCCCGACCGGCGTGCCGAGGTCATGAGGACAGAGCGCACACACAGGTGGAGAGATGCGGTGCCATATCAAACACGACACCAAGCGCAGGAGAGTGAAAGAGGCGCCAAAGGCAGGAGAGCGAAAAAGCTAGCCCACCCGTTCGCAAAGGCCACCGGGATCTGAGGGAGTGGCATATGCTTGTGCACCCATGGGGTTGGTATGTGCATTTGGTGTACATACGCATGTGTAGTTGGGAAATCCATGAGACAACCAGCGCAGGCCAGAAATCTAGAGAATCCGGACCATGGTAGCTCCAGCCTGCCGTTATCTTATCCGATACATGTATATGGATCTGGGGGATTGGCATACATGCGTGTCCTTGCATTGTGCGTTGGCATACGCCAATAAACGTGCTGGTGCGCCCTCAGATCCACCCCCCCCGAGCTTGCCATGCATGCGCAAACACGGTCAACCAAGGCTTGGTATCGGAACGGCAACAAAAGATGGTCATTGAACAGATCCATGCATCTCACATCCGCCGTATGACTGCTTAGATGTCTGCAAAAACATCAACAGCGCAGGGTGCTGCGGACAGGAAGTAAAACGGCTCATGCCACCTTTGCGTGTTGACATTTTGCAGGTGTCCACACAGCCATCCTGAGCAACAAGTGCCATAGGATCCTGTGGGCCAGAATGAGCGTCACAAAAAAGTACATATGCGTGTACACATAAAAGCTTATGAACCGTTCGATGAAAACATCCAAACTAAAGCATGGGCTTTCGTGGACCCCAAAGGCATGCAAGCTCTTGCTGCCATGGCAAAAACCAGCCTCTTCCTAGCAATGGTCGCAGGCCACCTAAGACGATGGGCACGTGGGGACTGGGGACCCTGTCAGAGCAGGGTGACAAAGCTGCCGTGCAAAGAAATAAACCATGAGCTGCCACCGGTCCACCTGGCGCATGCACCCACCTGTCCACCTGGTGCTGAAGCAGCTGTTGCCCCTGCAGAGCCTGCACGCGCGATTGGACCAGCGCGCCCTGCGTGATAGGACGCGCAGCCGATGGGTGGCAGGCGACAGTGGCACGCAAGAAGGCAAACGTGTTGTGTGCACAAGCAGATGAATGTGCTGTTAGTGCAACAACTCGTTTCCTCAAACTCAGTTGGCCCAATGCCTGGTGAGCTATGGCACATGAGAGCCAAATGCTGAGTGCCACGAAACTGCAACGGGCCGGCTGCAGCTTAATGATAAGGGAAGAAAACATGCTACCGCGGGCAGCATGCAGACGTTCGTCAGACTCTGTCAAGCTCCCTTTGAAAAAGATCGCCTGCCATTCAAAACAACAGGTGGAACTGAAGGAATTCGGTTGCTGTAGGCGACAAAACGGGATGCTGTTCTGCAAAGGAAACCGAAACTGCGAGTGCAACCAAGGCACCATGACCCCCTTCTGATAGCGCCCCAGGGCGGTACTAAGGCACAGCGAGGGCAAAAGAAAGCTGGCTGCTTGCTGTAGTCGCTGCTCGCACCAGGCAGGGCCCTCTGCTCACTGCGCCCTTACAACCACCCTTGGACCGTGCGAGCACATCCCCAGTACTGCCAGCCTCCAGAAACCAAGTACCTGCCCCCGATGGTGCTTGGTACGCTGTCGCGTATGATCCCTGACACATTGCCCTTTCCAACAGGTTGCATTAGCATCCTCATGCATGGTTCCGGATCAATCTCCGCCCAGTCCCCCTCTAACACCCAAGCTGCCACACGCCTATCGCCGGGCAAGCTTGCACATCCGCAGCACATCCTCCCTGCCACGCTGGCACCTGTCATCCACTCACCTCCTCACACAGCAGGTTCATCGACCCACCTCCTTGCGGATAAGCTCCATCTGCACGCGCAGCTTGTCCCTCTTCTTGGCTGATGCGGGGCGCGGGCGTGGCGCCGCGCTGTACATAACGCACCCACGTGGCCACGCAGCACAGTCAGCCATTTAAGGGCTTAGTCAACCTTCAGACGTTATGCAATATAAGCCAGAAAGGCTGATGACTCTACGCTTTGGCTGGCCTGTCAAAAACCTGCGTGTCGCTGGCGGCGTCAACAGGCAGGTAGGTGCACCTTTCCAACCTTTAAAAACCGTGTGGCAGCAGCTCCCCACCATGCTGACGTGCTAACCTCACTACTAACAAGCAAGTAAGTGCATACACATGTCCATGCATGTAGAAAACCAAGGCTTTACACGGGCATTACAACAATTTCTCTGCCTGGCGTGTGGGCATGAGAGGGAAGGAAATGGGAAAGCAACTTTCCCTTCCCAGAGGATCCATGTGTTTGCGATGCAAATGTACAACAAGCGGGTTCCCGCTGAAGCAAGCCCAGGGCGGAAGCAGACCAAAAGTTGCCCAATAAACCTAAATGAATGAAGGGGATGGGATGCCTCGCACGCATCTGTTGAATAAAGCAGATGGAGTCACCATCTTGCTCCTGTTAAATGTATCTGTTGAATAAAGCAGATGGAGTCACCATCTTGCTCCTGTTACATGTATCTGTTGAATAAAGCAGATGGAGTCACCATCCTGCTCCTGTTACATGTCTCTGTTGAATAAAGCAGATGGAGTCACCATCCTGCTCCTGTTCAATGTATCTGCTGAATAAAAAGCAGATGGAGTCACCATCCTGCTCCTGTTCAATGTATCCGTTGAATAAAGCAGATGGAGTCACCATCCTGCTCCTGTTCAATGTATCTGTTGAATAAAGCAGATGGAGTCACCATCCTGCTCCTGTTCCATGTATCTGTTGAATAAAGCAGATGGAGTCACCATCTTGCTCCTGTTACATGTATCTGTTGAATAAAGCAGATGGAGTCACCATCCTGCTCCTGTTACATGTATCTGTTGAATAAAGCAGATGGAGTCACCATGTTGCTCCTGTTCAATGTATCTGTTGAATAAAGCAGATGGAGTCACCATCTTGCTCCTGTTCCATGTATCTGTTGAATAAAGCAGATGGAGTCACCATCTTGCTCCTGTTCAATGTATCTGTTGAATAAAGCAGATGGAGTCACCATCTTGCTCCTGTTCAATGTATCTGTTGAATAAAGCAGATGGAGTCACCATCCTGCTCCTGTTCAATGTATCTGTTGAATAAAGCAGATGGAGTCACCATCCTGCTCCTGTTAAATGTGGCGAATGAACGAGATGATTCACATACCCTGATAATCCAGCGGACGCGTCGCCTCCGTCGGCGCTGGCTACCTCTTTCCCATTGGCGCCTCGCGGCGCCGCGGCCGGCCCGTTCGGGGGAGCCGCTGCCGCCGGGATACCGACAAGAGGGCGTCATTTATGGGCCAGGGTGCACCGTGGAGCCAGGTGCACCTGTCAGCCTCACAGACACAGATAATGTTGCAGGGTTTTCCTCGTTCGTTGACATATTTTCTGCAGCCTATAAGCACGCATACCATTCGACAGCCAAGGGGAAAAGACACGCATTTGACAAGCCCAGGAGGGAAAGGCACACACTTGACAAGCCAAGGGGGGAAAGGCACACATTTGACAGGCCAAGGGGGTAAAGGCACACATTTGACAAGCCAAGGAGGGAAAGGCACACATTTGACAGGCCAAGGGGGTAAAGGCACACATTTGACAAGCCAAGGGGGTAAAGGCACACATTTGACAGGCCAAGGGGGTCAAGGCACACATTTGACAAGCCAAGGAGGGAAAGGCACACATTTGACAAGCCAAGGGGGTAAAGGCACACATTTGACAAGCCAAGGGGGTAAAGGCACACATTTGACAGGCCAAGGGGGGAAAGGCACACATTTGACAGGCCAAGGGGGTAAAGGCACACATTTGACAGGCCAAGGGGAATGGACGCGGCTTCTGCACCAGTTCCCACCCAACGCGTGCACTTGCATCGGTCGTCACTTACCTCTGGCATCCGCAGCAGCGGCCGCAGCAGGCACATACTTGGGCCTGCCCTCCACGATGGTGGCCTGCTGTCGCCAGCTGGCGTACTCCGGCGCCTCCTCTGGCAGCAACAGCGTTGCCCGGCCTGATAGGCGTAGCCAGCGCTCCAGCTCCCCCGGGTGGCAGCGGTCAGCATCAGGGTCCAGCTGCAGGCGGATGCCGCGGATGATGCGGCTGCCAGCATGGGCGGGGTTTGCGAGCCGACCTGAGGAGGGGGCGATGTCGCGCAGGTACGGGGGGTCGGGGAAGGGGAAGGGGCCCACCTGCGGGACACGAAGGGACAGCAGGCAAATGAGGGGCGGGGGACAGCAGGCAAACGAGGTGCGGGGGACAGCAGGCAAAGGAGGTGCGGGGGACATAAGGAAAAGGAGGCACGGGGGACAACGTGACAGTGGCGTGGCAAGTAACCATGAGGCTGGTTGGGTGTCAGCATCCGCATGTGGTGTTAGGGGTAGCCGGTGCCGCCTGTAAGCGCACGGCTCACACCCACGAGTCGGACATGGAGATAGCTCACACGGGAGATGGGAATAGACACCAGTACATAGTGGGTGTAGGCAGTTGGTGCAGCACATGAAAAAGCCCAGAAGGGCATCCTCACAGCTACAGGGACCTCAGGGGATGGACCTCCATCCAGCAGAGCTCTAGCACACACACACACATTATCCAATAAAGAATACATAGTCACATTGGGTTAACACTCCAACCCCTGCCATGCTCCAGGCACACAGCCCCCCGCACACCACACCTCTCATGGACAAATAGGGTTATGCCTTGACCAGGTCCGTGCGGACAAATAGGTGTCACGTGTTTACCTTGACCAGGTCCACGCGGCACCCTGAGATGTAGCGGCGCAGCGTGTGCAGCGGTAGCGCCAGGCCGGCACCCTGGGGCGCGTCCCTGAGGGCGTACATGTATGCGTTCTCCACCGCCGTTTGGACCGCGTAGCTGGGTTGGTGGTGGTGGGTGGGTGGGGAGGGAGGATTCCAGCAGAAACATACGGAAGATTATGCCAACGGCTGTGCATCCACACACCAACTCTGTCAGCCAGCCCGGTGCAATACTGACAGCAAACGTGCAGGCTAAGGGGCGCCATGCTAGCACGAAACGGGTTTGATTGCGTGACGTCGAGCTGCCTGCCACCTTTGTACCTGGGCAAGCAAGAATGGGAGCCGTCAGGTTCACACTTGGGAAAGCGCACCTCATGGTAGCCGCCCCATTATTTTCCTGGTCCAAGCCCGTCGAGTCCCCAGAAGTTTTCTTGCTTCCTCGAGACAATTTGGGGATTTGAAGCAAGTCAGTCGTTGCCGGCTCAAGGAAGGTTTTGAAGAAAAACTGCAGCATGAAGCCGCGGTCCGAGGCCGCGCTCTTGGTGGCACGGGAAGAGCTCGCAGTGGAAGCGGCAGCGTTGTCACCCTCGTATTGCCTCCCACCTTCATAGGCAGCATCCACTGCCTGCCTTCCATCCTCAGACAGCACATCTGTTTCGGTGACGCTCTCACGAGCGGACCCAATATTGCCGACCACCTGCTCTGGGGTGTCCGAAACTTCAGTCATAACCTTGCCCGTCACATCGTTTGCATGCTAATTTTATCAACACTTCGGCGAGTGAACCTGCTCTTTGAGGTTTAGAACTCTTTTTTCAGTAGCGTTCATGAACGCTGCTTATTTCAGCTAGCTCATATCAATAATGGAGCCAAAGTTTAAAGGAGCGCATCCCATGCAAATCAAAAGGCACCATAGCGAAAACAATAACTTTAGCCCAATTTGGCACTAACCTGCTGTTGATAAGATGTAAAAAATAATTGTAACCTATCGCAGTTTCATGGTAGGTACGTAACAATAATCCGTGGCCGACGATAATTACTGCTCAAGTCATAAGCGCAAGGTTCGCACATGTAAATGTGGTCGCACAAGTTGAATAAAGCTTCGTTAGCAGATATCGCACGTGACCCCCAATAGTAGGCACAATGGATGCCCCGCACTCCTTTAAACTCCCAAGTCCCAAGTTGCTCAAGTCTCGCGAAAAGCACGGCAGAATTAACGAATGTCGTGCCCGTCTCCATCATTGTTGTCTCGATTCTTTTTTGGGTAAATTCCAGCGCCTGCCTGCCTGAATATGACCGCCACGCCACGTGGCCGCTGGTCAGGTGACTCAGGTCCCGCGAAGTCGCCAGTTGAACCAAGTTGACTTGCGGGGGGCCGTAAAACCGACGTGGGTAGCAACTAGCAACGTGGCAACTGGCTGCCCTCATCTTTCCACGTGTCCCTCCTGCGTTGGCACTCAGATCAGGGAGCACAGAGCACTCATATTGCTCTGTGGTGCAAACTGGGTTTTCAGAGGTTTCTGTTGATCGCAAGTTGCACCTTTTCGTGCCGTCAGCAACTGTCGTCAGGGGTACGCCATTGCAATTCTCCTGACGCCCATATAAAGCGCCACCAGTCAACCGTATCCGGGTGGCCCGCGTCAAGGAGAGGTCGGTCGATTCGTAAATTGCGTTGTATTTCGTTAAGACGTGCCTAAGGTTGGTACATAGGCTTTCGGGATTCACCCAGCGCTCGTTCATCGCCACGACGATGAATACTGCATACGCTGCCACGGTACCCTCTCAGCTGGCTTCAGTTGCTCGTTCGGCAAGCGTGCGGTTTGGTGAGGCAAAGCCGCACAGTGCGATACTCGCCACCGCTTGCAAGGCAAACCGTAATTATAACGTTGTGTGCGCGCGGAATTCGGACGTGCCGCATATTACGGTTAAAAGCGCGACATGGGTTGCTTCTATCACGCCTGCTCCAGATCCCGCCGTCAAGCCTCCAAGAAGGCCCTTGAATAGGCAGCTTGCGCTCCCCTTTCTCTGGCAAAGGTTGATGGCGGTGCTTTCTGCCTGCGTTTGTCAAGATTTTCGTACTGCAATTCGCCCGGCTTTCAGTTCATGGCTGCAATTCTTCCTCGTTGCATGGTACCATTGAAATGGGTTATACGGATGATCTTCCTGTCTTATGTAAAGCTTGGCGGACATGCGCCCACCTGTGTTCTCTTGCGGCAGGCTGCTCGCAGATACGCCGCTGGCCTTCCATCCGCCGCGCCTGGTCTGTTTCATGGAAGGCGGGAAATTTGTTTGTGGTAAGACGCCGGCTAATACAAGTGCATAGCTTTTGCTCGCACTAACGCTGCTTATTAGCAAGACTTCTGTCTTCTTCTTGCGTTCATTTATTCATGTTATATTCCATGCAGCCACATGTGCAGGGCACCAGCTGAAATGTGTCTCATGGCCAACTGTCGCAAGTGGCCTGATGGCTTTTTGTCTACACTCCTTGCTGCCATGCAGACAAGCTTCCAGTGACGCTCGCCTGACAAATGTGTCGTCAAATGTTGTGCACCTTTTCCAAGAACCATGTTACTAGCCGTGGTGGGTAAAACGTGATGGCATGGCGTGGTTTTTGTCTGTATTACCATATAGGAGGAGCTGAGCCATACGCATCAGGCATGAAGGCTGCTGTGGTGCGCGGTTACCCTGAACAGTGTGGTCTTGTGCCTAATTTTCCCTAATGCGCTGCCACGACAGGGGAGGAAGACCTGGTGCTGCGCCAAATTGATCGTGCGGGTGTGTGCGTTATGAGTGGGGACAACCACTTCATATGCGGGCCTGGCCACCTTGCGTGAAAGGTTGGCAAGAGGGGCTTGGCCGCGCATTGCCACTGTGCGGGAGTTCACTGGCTGACAAGAGTCCGTCAGTGCGGTAGTTAGGGAGTTCGTTTTCGGTTGACCCGTGGCACTACAGCAAGTGTCCACATCACATGGCCTGATGCAAATGCACGCAAGGTTATGCGTGACGTAGAAGTCGATAGATGTGTTGTGTGGCAATAGCACAATGGCATGTAGAAATGTACACTAATGTACATTTAGATGAGTTCAGTTCTGCAAGTTGGAGTGGCACTCATACCGGAACGCTGACTTAAGCTGATGTATGCATCACTTGAGAACCGGTATCGGTAGTGGGTCCCATCCTTCAGAATCGACTTTATTCATTATCACTTCTAATGTATTTGGAGACTAGCAATTTAGTGATTATTGGGGACTGGATGAATATGATGTTTGGGCATTTATGCCACGCCCGACAATGCACTTGGTGAGCTAGGAATAGAGGAAAAAACAACGCTATGTACTGGTGACCTAGTTTGCCCAGGACAATTGGAGAACCGACCTTATCTATGCAGAAAACAGCGCGCTTATGGAGCCGCCCAAGCAAGCTTAGCTCTGGCTGGACTAGTGCATGGCACTCGAGGCACGCGCTGGCGCAGCGGGGTTCCAAGTTAGCCCCAAAATAGCTGAGGCCACTGCCGTTAGTAGTGGGTCAGTGTTCGCAAGCTAGCACTAGTCGCCGGACCCGCCACTCAGTGAGCAGCTACACTGCGCGTCTCAAAACTCAAAAGCCAGGGATTTGTTATTTGGTTAGTTGGGGGGGGGGGACGTCTCAGCTAAATTGCACACTCCAAACTTGGGGTTTGCATACGTCTCCCCCCTATTCGAGTGCCTTCGCCCACGCGGCCGCGTTCGGTGACATCCCGGCCCCGTCCGGAGGAATCCCGCGAAACTTCACCCGTCCCATGAGGTTGCAAGTGCCAGCTACGGGTCGCCTGAGCAGCATTGCACGTGTGCGTCTCAGTCTACGGTGCAGCACCGGTGCGCAAGAGACCAGCCCTGCATACAGTTCGCGCAATATGATCATGATTGGACCGTAATTTCACCCGTTCGGACATTAATGGTTGAAGCCTGCGCGTGCGATAGTGGAGACCTATGATTTTTGAGATAGGCTGACATAAGTACCATTGTCTTATGATGTTTAAGCTCGGAAAAGGGGGGGGAGAGGGGATTCAGGATCAATTTTGTTAGGCAGCAGTAAGAGCACAGCTGGACAATTCGACTT
>RPFO01000072.1:528104-658104 GCA_009746045.1 Mesostigma viride
TCAGTTCAGTTCAGTTCAGTTCAGTTCAGTTCAGTTCAGTTCAGTTCAGTTCAGTTCAGTTCAGTTCAGTTCAGTTCAGTTCAGTTCAGTTCAGTTCAGTTCAGTTCAGTTCAGTTCAGTTCAGTTCAGTTCAGTTCAGTTCAGTTCAGTTCAGTTCAGTTCAGTTCAGTTCAGTTCAGTTCAGTTCAGTTCAGTTCAGTTCAGTTCAGTTCAGTTCAGTTCAGTTCAGTTCAGTTCAGTTCAGTTCAGTTCAGTTGCGCCTGAGAAGTTCATTTTTCTCCCCCAGCGCAACAGTAGCCTGGCACTCGCTATGTTCTATGTTCCCTGTTCCCTGCCGAGCTCGGCCACTAAAGTGAACTGGAGCATTCAGCATGGTATTTTCCCACCTAATAAAACATCGCATGTCTAGTAAGATACAGTCGTGAGTCGTCTCAATTTTAGCTATTAGCATAGCGGGTCCCCTAGTCCGTAGTCCAGACGTCTGGACTTTGCCATAAATGGCCTCCTCTGCGGCCAAAAGTAGCCGGACGCCTACAGTTTGGCTCAATGCCGCGTTAAGTTACGATAGCACCCAAGCTTAAGTTACGGTCGCCCCCAGCACTTCGGCGTCGTAACTTACCGCGGGAACGTAACCTTAAGAATGGTAACTTAATGCGGGAATGACTGTATGTTGACCGCGCTGCTGCTGGTGAGGAGAGGAGTTAAAGGGGCTGGGCCCTGCGGTGGCGTAACAGGCACGCTCCTGCTGCACTATAGTGACCACACACAGACACGCGTACATGCACGCAGAGATACGTTGCCATGGGGCTGGTTCCTGCCACGCAGTCGAAGCACGCCCCTGGTCCAGCGTGCGGGCAGGCTGCTGGGCTGGTTGAGATCAACGCTGCCCCCGTTTGCCTGCACTCGGTCGTCGGACGAGCACCCGCCCCTTGCCTGCATTCTCACATCCTCCTACGCCGCATGCCGCGTGCCCGCATCTACCTAGGGAGACCCCACACAGATCCGGTGCCCCACACGTGAGGCAAATCCTTACAAGCACGTGGGTAGAGGATGCCCCACACCCGCCTCTCGATTTGTGGCATCCTTTGTCGTGTTGCATGGATCGCGTGCTGGAATAACACTATTGTGGTATTATCCACTACAGTATCATCTATTGAGTGTTACGCAGTTGAGGGCATCATCACGCCGCCAGGACTGCGTTCCACGAGGGTGACCCCCAACGCGTTTGGGGTCAGCTGGCTGGGGCGTAGGAGCGCGGCGTGGAGCAGCCACCCCTTGACGCTTTGTGCTGAATGCTCTGCGCCGTCGCTTGTGGCCTTGTCTTTTCCCTTCACCGGGACCCTTGAGTCTTGGAGCACGCCTTGCCAGTCACATGATGTGTCATATTTCTGCTGTTTATTGATGCTGTTTCACGTCCCCAGGAGCACGGAGTGGAGCAGCTCTTCCGCCTTGACGCCAACTTGCGCGCGGATGGTCTGCCAGGCAGTGTGCTCTTCCTGGTGCAGCCGTCGGTGGCGCACATGCGGTCGGTGGCCGCGCTGGTGCGGGAGCTGGTGGTGAAGGACACGCGGGACGCCAAGGCCAGGGGGGGGGGGGGGGGAGCCGCCGCGCGCTATTTCTGTCGTCTGCGTACCGCGCCGCACCATGGTCTGCGACAAGGTAGGCACCAGTGATTAAGGACGGGGGGGGGGTCTGGAGGAGGTATTGGCCACGTGACACTTGGGCGTCGTAGGGCACTTGTAGGGTCCTACTCGTATTGTAGGGTCCTACGGTAGGGTTCGCGCACATGTCATGCCTTGCTTTGACAAGAACAGCTTTACGGTGCCTGTGTCTGATCCTGATCCGTAGACCAAAAAGGTGGCCCGTGTAAGGCATTCTCCATGACAATATTTGCATGCTACGATACGGTGGTGCTTATGTCACCAGCTGAGCGTTCTGGGGGGCGGGGGCGGAAAAGGAATCTGCTCCCTTGTGGTCCCAGTTATCGTGACGGCCTTTGTGGTCACGGTCGCCTTCACTGCCCTTGCGGTCACCATTACGGCCTTTCTAGTGACTGCGCGCCTCCAAGGACGTTTGCGACCCTGGGATGGGCTATGGTTTCTGGCTGCGTGTTTTACCTTGGCTTGACCTGTTGCTGGGTTAGTGCTGCGTTGGCGCGCTCTCCCTCGTACGGCTCCCCACTGGGCTGTGAGGGCACCCCTGTCCCATGCCCCGCGCGATCCACCTGTCCCCAGCACGCTGTTCCCAACGACCGATGCGGGCTACGGGACCAATGGCTGAGAGTGTCGCAAGGAGAGGATGTTTGTGCGCTTGTAATTTTCGTGCGCTTGTTTTCCCGTAGTTCACGTTAGGTAAACCAGCGCGACGTCATGCCCAGGGCAACAGGAGGCACAGCAGTGCAATATCGGGCACTGGCACGAGAATGGCTGCCCTTGGGCTTGTGGCCAGTGATCCTGTTCTAAATTAAGACACCCCCGCCCTGTCCAACATGAGCTGAAACAACAAGGGTCTCGTTGGCTGCCTATGTGGCAAGCCTCACCGTCCTTGGTTAGCCTGGACCTGTGGAACTCATTCCCCTGTCTGCCCCCCATCAGGTGCTGAACGACGAGGGTGTGATGGGTGACGTGAGCGTGCGCGAGTACAACCTGGAGCTCATCCCGCTGGAGGACGACGTCGTGTCCATGGAGCTGGCCGACACGCTGCGCGGGTGTGCGGTCGATGGGGACCGGTCGCCGCTCTTCTACACGGCGCGCGCACTGCTGCAGCTGCAGGTGTGGGGAAGGGGAGGGGGAGGCGCGCGCACTGCTGCAGCTGCAGGTGTGGGGAAGGGGAGGGGGAGGCGCGCGCACTGCTGCAGCTGCAGGTGTGGGGAAGGGGAGGGGGAGGGGCGCGCACTGCTGCAGCTGCAGGTGTGGGGAAGGGGAGGGGGAGGGGAGGGGAGGGGGAGGGGGAGGGGGAGGGGAGGGGGAGGGGGAGGGGAGGGGGAGGGGAGGGGAGGGGGAGGGGAGGGGAGGGGGAGGGGAGGGAGGGGAGGGGGAGGGGGAGGGGGAGGGGGAGGGAGGGGAGGGGGAGGGGGAGGGGGAGGGGGAGGGAGGGATCGGACATGTTCGGGTGTGGGGGGGAAACGGGAGAAGAAAATCGCGTGTGCGCTCATCTTTGGTTGTAGGTTTGGCAGCGAGACTATGTCGAGCGAGGAGGAGCCACCCTGTGGATCCACAGCCGGTCCTATGCAGCGGGTCCTATGCAGCATGTGTGGACCTATGGTTCGGCTCCTTGTTCATTTTGTTGTGGGTGCTGTGGTTCCGCTCTTTGTTCATTTAGTTGTGGGTCCTATGCTTCCGCTCCTTGGTCATTTTGTTGTGGGTCCTGTGGTTCCGCTCCTTGGTCATTTTGTTGTGGGTCCTGTGGTTCCGCTCCTTGTTCATTTTGTTGTGGGTCCTGTGGTTCCGCTCCTTGTTCATTTTGTTGTGGGTCCTGTGGTTCCGCTCCTTGTTCATTTTGTTGTGGGTCCTGTGGTTCCGCTCCTTGTTCATTTTGTTGTGGGTCCTGTGGTTCCGCTCCTTGTTCATTTTGTTGTGGGTCCTGTGGTTCCGCTCCTTGTTCATTTTGTTGTGGGTCCTGTGGTTCCGCTCCTTGTTCATTTTGTTGTGGGTCCTGGGGTTCCGCTCCTTGGTCATTTTGCTGTGGGTCCTGTGGTTCCGCTCCTTGGTCATTTAGTTGTGGGTCCTGTGGTTCCGCTCCTTGTTCATTTTGTTGTGGGTCCTGTGGTTCCGCTCCTTGTTCATTTTGTTGTGGGTCCTGTGGTTCCGCTCCTTGTTCATTTTGCTGTGGGTCCTGTGGTTCCGCTCCTTGTTCATTTTGCTGTGGGTCCTGGGGTTCCGCTCCTTGTTCATTTAGTTGTGGGTCCTATGGTTCCGCTCCTTGTTCATTTTGCTGTGGGTCCTGTGGTTCCGCTCCTTGTTCATTTTGTTGTGGGTCCTGTGGTTCCGCTCCTTGTTCATTTTGTTGTGGGTCCTATGCCTGCGCTCCTTGTTCATTTTGTTGTGGGTCCTATGGTTCCGCTCCTTGTTCATTTTGCTGTCATAAAAATCATTCCCAATGAACTCGGACTTTGCCCCCCTTTCCTGTCCTCCCCACTGCTTTCCCATCTTTTTACAAAACTCAAGCATGCTGTGAAGTCCAAAAGGCAGTTTATAGCCCACCTCCCCTGGCGCTTGATACCCTACTGCCGGGTCTCTGTTCCAAACTGGGCAGGCACGTGAGGCTGTCATGGTTTACGCGGCATGCGCCCCATTTTGCAACATTACATACAGAGTGCTAAAAGTGCTGGAACAGTGTACATCGCAAGTGCGGCGGTGTCTGATGCACCATCCCAAGTGTTGGTCTCGAGGCACACCCACGGCAGCGTTGCGTCTCACTTCGTCCAAGTCGCAAGGCTTCCCACGCCTCCCTTTGCATCAACGGCCTATCGGGCACTGTGCTTGCGCGTCCTGTCTGCTTCGGGTCGCCCACACAGAAACGATTTGGCCGCTTCCCCCGCATCCTGGGCAAGGGCCACGCGGCGTACGCGGTCGCCGACATCATGACGCGGCTTGAGCAAGAGGCGCCTCCAACGCGGGGGGCTGAGCAACCGTCCGGCTTCAGCTGTGCCATTTTCTTAGACCGCGCGGTGAGGGGGGGGGAGGGGGGGGGGCGGGGCTCCATGGCCTGTGGATGGGCCAGGAGCCTTTCTTCTTCTTCTTCTTCTTCTTCTTCTTCTTCTTCTTCTTCTTCTTCTTCTTCTTCTTCTTCTTCTTCTTCTTCTTCTTCTTCTTCTTCTTCTTCTTCTTCTTCTTCTTCTTCTTCTTCTTCTTCTTCTTCTTCTTCTTCTTCTTCTTCTTCTTCTTCTTCTTCTTCTTCTTCTTCTTCTTCTCTTTCTTCTTCAGCTTGTCACAGGCTGTCGCAAGGCCACCCCCAACCAAGAGCTGCGCTGCTGTATTTGCGAATTCTGTGCTGTTGGGGCCAAGATGGCTCCCATGGCGCCGCTGGCATCATGTTCCCTATGTTTCAGTTACAGGGCAACTGCTGGGCACGGCCACCCACGCGTCGAAAGTCGGTTATGTCTTCTTTGGCCTTGTCTCCCTTGGCATGGCCCTGTGCTCCCCGCCGCCACAAGGCAAAATAAATGGTTTCTTTCAACCAGCGTGATGTGGCCAGTTTTGGGAGGGTTGTCAGTATCTGTTGGATCAGAAAAATAAATAGAAATGCGTGAATGTTAGAATATGTATCGTGTTGGGTCGAGAATGTTAGAATATGTATCGTGTTGGGTTGTGAATGTTAGAATATGTATCGTGTTGGGTCGTGAATGTTAGAATATGTATCGTGTTGGGTCGTGAATGTTAGAATATGCATCGTGTTGGGTCGTGAATGTTAGAATATGTATCATGTTGGGTCGTGAATGTTAGAATATGTATCGTGTTGGGTCGTGAATGTTAGAATATGTATCGTGTTGGGTCGTGAATGTTAGAATATGTATCGTGTTGGGTCGTGAATGTTAGAATATGTATCGTGTTGGGTCGAGAATGTTAGAATATGTATCGTGTTGGGTCGTGAATGTTAGAATATGTATCGTGTTGGGTCGTGAATGTTAGAATATGTATCGTGTTGGGTCGTGAATGTTAGAATATGTATCGTGTTGGGTCGTGAATGTTAGAATATGTATCGTGTTGGGTCGTGAATGTTAGAATATGTATCGTGTTGGGTCGTGAATGTTAGAATATGTATCGTGTTGGGTCGTGAATGTTAGAATATGTATCGTGTTGGGTCGTGAATGTTAGAATATTTATCGTGTTGGGTTGTGAATGTTGAATATGTATCGTGTTGGGTCGTGAATGTTAGAATATGTATCGTGTTGGGTCGTGAATGTTAGAATATGTATCGTGTTGGGTTGTGAATGTTGAATATGTATCGTGTTGGGTCGTGAATGTTAGAATATGTATCGTGTTGGGTCGTGAATGTTAGAATATGTATCGTGTTGGGTCGTGAATGTTAGAATATGTATCGTGTTGGGTCGTGAATGTTAGAATATGTATCGTGTTGGGTCGTGAATGTTAGAATATGTATCGTGTTGGGTCCTCGTCTGGCACACCCTCCCGTTTGTGCGGTGGTCCCCACCCCTTACTCTCGCACTCATCCGCCCTTGCTGGTGTCCCCCCCCCCCCCCTCCCCCCAACCCCCGCATTTGTCCAGGTGGACCTGGTCACACCCATGTGCACGCAGATGACGTACGAGGGCCTGATCGACGAGGTCATCGGCGTCCACAACAGCACGGTGGAGGTGGAGGCCCCGCCGCCGCCCACACCACCAGGGACAGGCGGCGCGTCTGGGACAACGGGGGCGGCTGGTTCATCCTCTTCCGCCCCTGCCCCCCCCAAGAAGGTCAAGGTGCTGCTGAGCGCGCAGGACGCACTGTTCAGCGAGCTAAGGGACATGTCGTTCGGCGCAGTGGGCGACGTGCTGCGGGAGCGGGCCGTGGCAATGCAGAGCGAGTACAAGGGCCTGTCGGCGCCCAGCGGGGCAGGGGGCGGAAGCGTGAGCGAGCTCCACCGGTTTGTGCGCAAGCTCAACACGTTGCCGGAGATCCAGCGGCACACGCAGCTGGCCGAGACCATCGCAAAGGCGGCGCGGTCGCCGTCGTTTGCTGAGCGGATATCGACGGAGCAGAGCCTGTTGGACTCGGTGGATTTCGACGCGGCGTGCGTGGCGGTCGAGGACTGTGTGGCGCGGCAGGAGCCGATGCACCTCGCCCTGCGGCTGCTGTGCCTCGCATCGCTCACCAACGGGGGCCTGCCAAAGCGGTTCTTTGACGCCATTCGGTGGGTTGAGGGAGGGGAGGGGAGGGGAGGGGAATTCCTCTGCTACTTGATGGGAGTGGAAAACATCGGGTAACTTGCCGCAAAGTTTTGTCACGTGGTCCTGTGCCTCCTCGTGCAAGGAAATTCCCTGCACTTGTACTTGATGGGAGCAGTGCTTGAAGACCCGGCACGGTGGTAGTTTTGCGGCGCCGTATTCCAGCACGCCACTGTGCAGTGTCTACCATGGAGAGGAGGAGGTAAATGGGCACGGAGAAGTCTCCCACGCAACAAGTGGAAGCTGCGTGGGAGCTGACATACTGCCACAACCGTTTGTTTCTGCTGGCGGCCACAGCTTCCTCCATTCGGCTGCTTGTTTCCCCCGGCAGGCACACATGTTCCCATGGGGGCGCATGCTCACGGGAGCCTCGTGCCCCACCCCCAACCACCCCATGTCCCCGCTTCCCCCCCCAACCTTATTACCCCCCCACCACGCACACACGGAAAACCACCTACACATCCCCTCGCACGCTCATAGTTGCGTTCCGAACGTTTATGTTTGCATGCTGAACACCACCACGTATGTATCTGCCCAACCTTGCATCTCGGCACAAACACACACGCGGCTGCACCCACCCCCCAGTCGCGAGCTGCTTCAGGCGTATGGCTACGGCCACCTGGTGGCGCTCACCAACCTGGAGAGAGCAGGGCTGCTGGTCAAACAGGTAATGCTCGCACACGCACCCACGTGCCCATGCGTTGTGACCCACACACCCATGCAGCCATGCACCCATACCCGTATGCCTTTGCACCCACACACCCATGCAGAGATGCCGTTGGTTTTGGAATCTTGTCGTGCGGGATCCACGTGTATAGCTAATTCTCTGGTCTTGCTGTCGCTTCATCACTAGTCACAGTAGCCCTTTACATCTGCTTGCTGCCAGCCGTACCTCCCACTCATGGCTGCTGCACTAGCCCTGCCTTGCTGGACATGGACGAAAATTCTGCTGCCTGCTCAACACTGTCACATGTTGCTCTGGCGTGTTTCCTCCACCCACCACCGTGCCTGCCACCCACCAACACTGCCATCAACGACAATGACTGTTCCTGCCGCACGCAGGAGACGCGTCCGGCATTCCCCCTCGTCCGGCGTGCGCTGAACCTGCTGGTGGAGGGCATCGACTCGCAGAATCCAGACGACTTTGCCTTCACGCACGCGGGGTGAGTTATAGGTAGCACGAGATGCAGGATGCAGCGCGAGAAGCAAGATGCAGCGCCAGAAGTAAGATGCAGCGCGAGAACATGCAGCGCGAGAAGTAAGATACAGCGCGAGAAAGCAAGATGCAGCGCGAGAAGTAAGATGCAGCGCCAGAAGTAAGATGCAGCGCCAGAAGTAAGATGCAGCGCGAGAAGTAAGATGCAGCGCGAGAAGTAAGATGCAGCGAGAGAAGTAAGATGCAGCGCGAGAAGCAAGATGCAGCGCGAGAAGCAAGATGCAGCGCGAGAAGTAAGATGCAGCGCGAGAAGCAAGATGCAGCGCGAGAAGCAAGATGCAGCGCGAGAAGCAAGATGCAGCGCGAGAAGCAAGATGCAGCGCCAGAAGTAAGATGCAGCGCGAGAAGCAAGATGCAGCGCCAGAAGTAAGATGCAGCGCGAGAAGTAAGATGCAGCGCGAGAAGTAAGATGCAGCGCGAGAAGTAAGATGCAGCGCGAGAAGTAAGATGCAGCGCGAGAAGCAAGATGCAGCGCGAGAAGCAAGATGCAGCGCGAGAAGCAAGATGCAGCGCGAGAAGTAAGATGCAGCGCGAGAAGCAAGATGCAGCGCGAGAAGCAAGATGCAGCGCGAGAAGCAAGATGCAGCGCCAGAAGCAAGATGCAGCGCCAGAAGTAAGATGCAGCGCGAGCAGCAAGATGCAGCGCCAGAAGTAAGATGCAGCGCGAGAAGCAAGATGCAGCGCCAGAAGTAAGATGCAGCGCGAGAAGTAAGATGCAGCGCGAGAAGTAAGATGCAGCGCGAGAAGTAAGATGCAGCGCGAGAAGCAAGATGCAGCGCGAGAAGTAAGATGCAGCGCGAGAAGTAAGATGCAGCGCGAGAAGTAAGATGCAGCGCCAGAAGTAAGATACAGCGCGAGAAGTAAGATGCAGCGCGAGAAGCAAGATGCAGCGCCAGAAGTAAGATGCAGCGCGAGAAGCAAGATGCAGCGCGAGAAAGTAAGATGCATCCGCCATGCGCCATCCGCCATGCGCCATGCGCCATGCGCCATGCGCCATGCGCCATGCGCCATGCGCCATGCGCCATGCGCCATGCGCCATGCGCCATGCGCCATGCGCCATGCGCCATGCGCCATGCGCCATGCGCCATGCGCCATGCGCCATGCGCCATGCGCCATGCGCCATGCGCCATGCGCCATGCGCCATGCGCCATGCGCCATGCGCCATGCGCCATGCGCCATGCGCCATGCGCCATGCGCCATGCGCCATGCGGCGCCATGGCAATGCGCCATGCACCATGGGCCATGGCAATGCGCCATGCGCCATGTCTGGGGGGTGGGGGGCGGCGGCATTGTGGCTCCTTGGAGCGGCAGGTGGGGGGGGATTCCTGGGGTACTGGGCTATGCCAGCGCAAGTAAATAATGCAATTAGCTGTCTAGTGGACTGAACGCCGCGCCCTGCTTGTGTACGTTTCTACTCACAAGTTTGCTTGCAAGGTTGGGTGCAGCGTGTTGGATGTCACATGTCGTCTCTTCCGTGTCAGCTCTTGGCTGCCGCTTCCCCCCCTGGTTGTATCACAAAGTGTGTAGGACATTTTACCTCATGTAGTCCTGCATGTATTGTAAAGTGCTTATCGTGGCAGGTGGTGTTGCTGCCACCAACATGCCTTTTCCACTCACTCTCAATTGCCCTGTTGTGTGCATCCTTGTTTGTGAGTGGCAGCTATGCGCCGCTCAGCATCCGCCTGGTGCAGCAAGTGGTGGACGTGCACGGCAGCTGGTAGGTTGCCACCTGGCACATTTGCACCTTGAGGTGGCATGCCAGGGCAGGATGTTCCCATCACGAGTTTTGCATGGGCAGGAGCAAAGGCAGCGTGTTAATTCTAACGCGTCACTGTCTGCTTCATCTCACTTTCTCACCAGCAGGGATGCTCAGGTTTGTTAGCATCCTGTAGTTCTCTCGTGCTTGTTGCGGGGAGGGAGGATGGTGCTCCTTTCGCTGGGGATGGACCCCAGTAAATATGTGGGATGCTCTCGTCCTGTGGTAGACGTAGGGTCATTTGTGCCTTATGGGTCCGACTATGATCCTTATCTGGGGACTCCTTTGGGGAATCCCATGAACCTTGGCTTTGATCCTTTATCTTTATGGGGTGAAGAGGGGTGATGATAACTAGCCATTGTCCACTTGCAAGCAGCCATGCAGCACTAGTACTATCTGGGCATCTGGAATAGGCATGCATGCTGGGACTGGTGGCTCAAGACTGCCCGTCTCCCATAACGTTTTGGCTGCCCGTCTCCCACGAGCGAGGTATGCTGCCACTGTGGTGGCAGTGCGAGGTATGTTGTCAAGACATTCGCGATCAGTGCAGGAGAAAACGACCAGATTAATAGACATGAAACTAGCTTTAAGGGAATCAGCAGGACTCGATGTAAGAAAAATGGAATCATGGCCTGACCCTGCCTACGTCGACATCTTTTGATGGTTGTACTGTGTACGCATTTTCGGTTGGAAATGAGGGCAGTGATGCATGGAATGGCCTTAGGTCTTGCAAGAAGAAATCGCCTATGGCTGAACTTCTGTTTTTGGGATAAATCCTGTTTGTCGTTGACCCTAAATTTCCACACGGCACCCAGGCAACCGATGGAGGAGTACCTGCGGTTGCTCCCTGGGCCTCATTTTGATCTGGACGTTGACAGGCAGGCCCAGCAGGGATTCCAAGGAGGACAGGCAGTAAGTTCCCTGCCATCATCCGGCGTGGCAGGGACGGCTCCACGGGGAACAATCCTCGTTGTTTTTATTGGAGGTGTCACCTTCTCGGAAATCGCCTCGCTCAGGTTCCTCAACGCAAAATCGTCACGGTTTCAGTTCGTCATTGCGACAACAAAAATTGTGAATGGAAACACCCTATTACAAACGTTAATAGAATAATATATCCTTGAATATAAGAGTCTCACTTCATAAAAGTATCCCAGTTGTCCTTTGATGTACCAGGAAAAGAAGCAAGGCCGCTCTGGCATGTAGGTTCACATCCTTGCGTCACACAACATTTGTACTAGGCCTATCATCATGATTTAGAACTGGCGATTACTCTAGCTCCGGCGAATACTCGTCGATCGCACGTGAGTTACTCGTCGAGTTCGCTGACGAGACTCCAAAGTCAATCATGCCGGTTGTCTCTTTGATCAATGCATGCAGCCCTCCATCCCGGCCCATCTCACTTCTGGGGGCATGCAGGCTGAAGGTACTGCATATGCTGCCGGCCTGAAGCAGGGGCATGCATGTGCAGATGTGGGATAACGCAATTCTTTTGCCCACCTAACTAAGCAGGTACGTGTGTGCCTTGCGCGGGGGCATGCATGTCACGGAAGGCACTACGGTAGCCTCAGCATACAATAATCACAATAATTAATTGACATAAAAATAATCAAAGTAAGTTTAAGTACTTGCGTGTCATACTCAACAGGTCTTCTATTTCGTTAAAATCCGTTAACACGCGCTTGACCTTAGTTGCATTTTCCTTGAAGTTGCCATCGCACCTTCCCTGCGGCTGATCGGCTGCGCCCTCCCCTACGTGCTTGAACATTGTATCAAATGCCTCACGGGGGCAAGGAGAGATAACAAAATATTTGTTCGCAAACGGTTTCCATCCCATGGCAGCAGCCGCCTTAAGATTGTACAAGACCTGCCACGGGCGGACGTTGACAGCGCAAAAATTCTGCAGCTTTAAGGGGTCCGGACGGACCTGCCCCCCCCCAAATTGAATACACATGTTTTGCAATTCAATACCCATGCTGGCAATGCAAATTATGATGGGGGACCATAAATATGACCCTTGGGCATGCATCTGGCTACTTTTTGAGTTCAAGGCCCATCACAATACATGTGCAGGGAGCTTTTTTTGGCGCGCACACCCCCTAAAAGCACGGATTGCCTAGGACAACCCCCCCACACTTGTGTACCAAACACCATATTCCAGTCAAATCCCCACCCAGACCAAGGAATGGAGCTAATTTGCAGCACCAAAATCGCACGTCTGGGCATACTTTTGCAGTTTACCGAAAAATACGTCTTTTTTGTGACTAAAAAAAAAAAATCAAATCAAATACGCATGGGTTGGGCCCAGGGAGATATAGATAACTTCCACAGGGTGGGAATATCAATGTATGAGGGGTCGACCACTTCGGTGCGCACTCAACACGGCATTACCCCACCATGCCCACTGCAGACCGGCGTCTGGCAGGGTTGCGTCCTGTCGCCGTACCTGTTAATTATTGTCGTGGATTATGTTATGCGCCAGGCACGTGCTCGCTTTGCTAGCATTGCAGGCCGTGCCCCTGGCCTAGCGATCACGAACGAGCTTGGGGAAGGGGGGCCGACTAACAAGCAGAATTTACTAGCTGACCTCATTTATGCCGACGACATCACGCTCATCGAGAAGCCGGAGTCTGCCCAACTTTGGCTGGACTGCCTGGCGCTCGAGGCTCGGGCGGTTGGTCTAGAAATCAGCCCCAAAACGGAGGCCCTGGCCCTCGGCATGGCAGGGCCCCCACCCACACTCCGCCTCTTAGACGATGCGGAGGTCAACTACCCTCCTTCAGGCCGCTTCCAGCTGCTCGGCAGTTGGCTTCCCGACTGCGAGGACGACATGACGACACGGATCGGCATGCATGGCGTGGGCGCACCTCCATGACCACCGCCGCTGGTGGAGCAACCCCGCCCTACCCCGGATCGTCAAGCGTGACCTCTTCAAGGTCGTCATTCTGACGATCTTGACCTACGGCGCCGAGACGTGGGCACTGACGCAGGAGCTGGAGTAACGACTCGACGGCGCCGTCACCAAGATGCTGCGCCAGGCCCTTAACATCCCCTTTGGTTTGCACATTAGTAATGAGGATTTGTACGCTGATTTGCCCTATGTTTCCCACATTCTTAGGCACAGGCGCCTGGGCCTAGCCGGGCACCTGGCCCGCACAGATCAGGTGGATACATCAGATAGACTAGCTGGCACCAAGCCCGCCCAGCCTGGGCGTTATGTCCTCACCTGGCGTGCCCCCGCGGCCGCGCGCGGCAGGGCCGCTACCCGTGGACTTTTCGTGATAGACTCGGCATGGACATGTGCTACACTAGACGTGACGGGCTCACCCCCGGGCAGCCTCCTGGTTTGTCTGTAATATGGAGGCAGATGGTGCGCAAGGATAGATGGCAAGTAGTGATGAAGGAGACCACCCCCAAGCCTGTGGGGGCTCCGCGTGTGACCAAGTGTGGCATTCATAGCGATTCGGGCCGCGGTGCCCACACCCCTGTAACTAGGACCTAGATAGCTTATACCATCCATTCCATCCCATGTTCCCCTCCCACTGAGGACTTATGCTCACGTGACGCAGTCACGTGTCTATTAATTAATTAATTAATCAATGGGACCAATTTTCAGCTCATTCTGACCACGTATGTGAACAGCCATCACTTTTGTATGAAAAAAAAAATGCACGAAAATACGGTTTTATTCCAAATGGCTGCACCAATCACAACCTTGCCCACCACCAAGTGGGGCAAACAAGGTGCCAGCACGTCACTGATTATGCAAACTATCATGGTCTCAAAATTCAGGTCATTCTAAGATTGAATCATGGCATAAACTACTGCCATCAACTACCACCCTGTAAGCCATGCAACATGCAGGCAAAGGGGTTCCACCAATACATGCATAGACAATCCCCCTGCTGGGGCAGGGCAGAGTCAATAAACATCATGAAAGTAAAAATAAACAACACCATGGTCCTACCATGCAACACCCATGATGGCATGAGGCACCTAATAACACATGGCGGCTAGGACTAGTCCTCATCTGAGCTGTCACCCTCCCCACAGCAGTTGGGGCAAAACCACGGTTCCCGTTCCTGGGGCAGGGTCTTGAGGGTGAGACCAACGCACAGCATGTGAGCCCCATGCCCATCCACATCCGGGTAGTCGCACAGCAGGAAGGGGTTGGCGTCAGTGCTAGCCGCCCCCATGCATTTGATGCACAACACCCTGTCCACGCCATCATCAGAGCTGGTACTGCTGGCATCTCCCCCCTCGTCCTCCCCGCTGGCCACATCCTCATAGCCGCATCCATGCTCGTACTTGGCGGCTGCCTCCTTCTCCTTGGACCAGTTCAGCCCCTTTGCAATCCGCGACCGCTTCTGCTGCCGTCTCTTGAAGTTAGGGTCCCGCTTGGTTTCCTGCTTCAGGGTGCGCTCCTTCCGCAACGTCTCCAGCTGGTCCGTCACCGCCTTGGTCACCGCTATGCCCAGCTTGGCCGCCAGCACTGACCACCAATCTTCTCCATCACGGGCCTTGAGCACGCCCATCATGCAGGCATACGGCCAACGCAAACCCGCAAAGCCCCCCTTGCCCCCTGGCACAAAGCCGATCTGCACGGAGTGGTGGAATTCATTCATGTTGGACGAGGCATCATGGTTGCAGCGGTCAAGCAGTGCAGGGTTCACATACTTCTCAACGGCGTTGTCCACCACACCACGCACGTCCACAATCACCCCCTTGCTGGTAGCCTCGGCAGGCGGCAGCCAGCGTCCTCCCTTCCAGCCCGGCCTGTTGCTGGTTCCCTTTGCCACGCCACACCAATCCTCCTTCGTCACCTCCTTAGTCTCCTTGTCCTTGTGGTGGTTGCAGTACGTCTCACACCCGTCGTGCTTGTTGAAACAGTGGTCTATCAGGTTGTGCACCCAAACTCACATGTCCTCAATTGAGGACAAAATCCTCCCAATAAGGACAGCACCTTCAGCAGCAGGTATTGGCGCGAAACCTTGGTCCCAACGGTCATCTGACCCTTTTCCCGCGAAAATGGACTCGGTACCCGGCGCGGCGCGGTACTGGGGTCGACAGGACCCGTCCGTACCTGTAAATTATGTGGTGGAGAAAAGTACCTATTTTGGTGGGAACGTTGCAATGCGTGCGTGTGTTCCCGCAAATTGCGGCTATGGGGTCGAGCCAGGTCCGAGGCTTGCCTGAACTATACAGGCGATCGTTTTGCCCCGGACCAAGACAGAATTATAGATCGACATCTAGAGCTTCCGCCCAAGCTGTTTTTGGGGGGCATTCGCTTTTTATTCTCTAAAAAATTCTTTGATGAACGGAATTTGTCTAGTTTGCAGAAAAACGGGAGGCGGCGTAGATTGCATGACAAGCCGGTATACTGCTCTGTGATGCGCGCTTTTTTCTTGACATTAGCAACGGATACCGTGAGGGTGGGTATTGTTACGCTTTCGGGTTCAAGGGCGAGTTCTGGGTACAAGTATTTTGGGCGGTTGGAAGCGTTAAATATACCCAGTTTTTATGTCGTCAGATCGTCGTTGCGCCTGGCGACGACGGCGGTGGGCGCGAGCCATAGATTTCATTTGCCGCAAGACTGGGTGCTGCCCGCGCGTCCCCATGCTTTCTTTTATAATTTTCGAGCCTTTCCGCGCATCTGGCCGGCTGGGAGCACGTCGAGAAGCCGTCTCCGGACATCATCCGCACCCGTTTCTTCATATAAATTGCGACAACACATGTCGTAGGTTGTTATTCGATTAAATTGTATGATTTCGATTGTGTATTATGCCCAGCCCCTTCATTTTCATGCCGCTGTTGAATGGGGAGAGGCGAGTGTTAGCTGGCCACCGTTTTTTCCTTCCGTTCCGTCAATGCAAAGGTAATCGTTATCTGCATGGCCAACGCTGGCGTTAAAAGCAATGCCTTGCTTGCTATGGTAAGCGTAGTGTGGATAGTTTCTTGTTGCTGCCTTGTTGCTGAAAGTTTTTCCCAGGCTTTCTGGGATCTTGCCTATATGGTTTCTGACATATAACCCTTTTTCTAGAGGGAGCTAGGTAGAGGAGTTGACCTTGTCATGTTGGCATTCTGCTGCTGTGATAGCCTCTTCGTCTTTGCAATACCTATAATGAGCCCTTTATATTGCATGCATGGCTCTAGTAAGGGTGCTAAAGCACCATGGTGTCACCTAAGCGTCCTACGAAGACCTAGGACCTTACTTGGCCACTGAAAACCTGTCCTTACCCTAGTTTGGCTTAGCTAGCTTTCCTTGTGCTCTGCCAAGTGCAATTGCTCGTATCGGGGTCCTGGCCGTCTGTCATAGCTTTCCGTGGGGTGGCCAAGCATGGGCAGCCCCGGGGTGGCTGCCACATGTTAGGGAGGTGTCCTATGGGTTTGGTGACCGCTTGTGGTCCTTGGAAGCATGGTCTTTATGTCTCATTCTCTCGTGCATTCTAGTGGAGGGTTTTCCTTGGTTGCCGATGCAGGCCCCCCTGCACCTAACAATTCATAATTAAACTGGAAATGCGCACATATGGATGATGTTAAGCATTGGAACTCTCAAACACATCATAAATGATCATGGTTCAAAGCCCCATGCTTACTTTTTTGTGTGTGAGAGAGTTATTAACAGTATTGCACTGTCCTCAATTGAGGACAAAACTGTTGGGTGTCATTGCCTGTGACAGCCACTCCCCCTTCATGTGCCCATTAATGCGAATGCACCACCTGAAACTGGTACATATGTGGGTGATGACATCATCTGTGAGAACCTTGGGCAGCTTGGACAAGTGCTCCTTCCTTGCTTTCAGAAGTGAACCATACAGGCAGTTGCCTAATTTGTTCAGATCTTCCTGCTTGGCTGGCACGTGCTCCGTGAGCTTCTCCTGCACCACAGCGTACCAGGATGTGTCACCATCGCTGACCACCTCTGCTGCGTACAGGCGCTGCTGCCTTGGCTTAGCAGAATCCCCCCCCTCCCCTCCCTCCCCTCTCTCCTTGCACACCATGCCAATGTTGAGGCCATCCTGCAGTGACATGAGGTCATTTAAGAGGGCTACCGCCCCCCATGCCTCCATGCTCTTGCTGGACCCACCGTGATTCCGCCAGCACACGTGCTCAGCCACCTCATCATTGCTACCCCTTGGTTGCTCACACGTGGGGCACCACCTACCTGAGATGTGGATACCAACAACCTTCTTGCTGGGGCTATGGATCAAAAGCTGCTGCCCCCACAAACTCTTGAACCCCCTATTGGCCCAGCTCCCATCAAAGCTCACCCTGCAGCCCTGCCTACCCTTCCCATCCATCTTGAACCGCTTGCACTTCATCTCCATCTCTCGTACCGCCACTCTGTTCTCCTTGATCACCTCAATCAGATGCTCCATGACCACCTGCTCCACAGCACGCACATCCTTATCCCACGTGTCGTGCCCACGTGGGAACCTAATGCCAAGCACGACGGAGAGACGCACAAGCTGTTGGCGGGACAAGCCAAAGAGCACACCTGCACACGCCAGCAGGCTGCTACAAGCATTGCGCCTCACACCCAGCCTCAAATCTGAGTTGGGCTGAAGAAGGGGAAAAGGCTGCCACCACGGCTCATTCTCATCACCCGCACCCTTTCCCCTCCCATCCGGGGCCGTGCTCAGCCTGGGCTTGCAAAAGGGATTGGTGCACCACAGCACAACATCCGAGCAGCTGCCCGCATCACGCTTTGGCTTCTCCAGCATGCCCAGCTTGAGAGTGAACCCTAAACAGCATGGGCACGGGAGGGCGGCAGCCATGGCCTCCAGCCCACAAGAATCCACAATAAGCCGGGGCATATCAAAAGGCAAGCCCTTGTCCTCGACAACGGGAGGCAGCACGACAGCATCTCTGACTTGTTTACCATGCGGCAGCACTTTCTTGGGCGACGGCCGGTAGTGTTGTGGAGGATTCCTCGCTCGCTCCGCACCGGGCAGCACTCCCTCGTCCTCGACAGATGGAGCACCACCCGAATCGCCACCAGCTGTCGCCGTCAGCCCTTCCACCACCGCGCTAGCAACCCATTCTACCCGAGTCTGCTCATCCGCGGACTTACGAGGCCGCCCACCACGACGTTTGGCCTCATTTGTAGTCCCCGGCGGCCTGCCTCGACCCCTGCGCTCCTCAACAGGCGCAGGCAGCTCCACCCCGGATTCGTGTGCTGCGCGTTCTTTCTCCCTACGCTCACGTTGAGCTAGCGCGCGTCTATTTCTGGCCATGATATTGCGCTAATGCTCTGACGTGCTGGCCGGGGTCAAAATCTACTTGCGAGCCCTAGACGGTTTGAAGCCGGTGTATTCCCCCCTGGCGTCGGGCCAGCGCTCATGAATGATCGTCTCTACCTCTTCGGGCAACTTTTTCGCTCCGCCCTTCTCGTCAAACCATTTCATTTCTTTGGCAAAATGCCGGTATGCGCCGTGCCTGAATGCTTTGTTAGAGGCGTCCACCGTTTGCGGGGGGCGGTGATCCTCTGCAGCTGGGCGATTAATAAGCCATTTCCTACCCAGAATTGGGATTAGCGGGACGTGCAACAATTTATTTTTACGCATCCACACGTACAGCTTCAATTGACAATCAACTTCCAGCTCTACGTCCGCGCAACTGTCCGCCATTTCCACCCCGCACACACTTTCCATTTCGCATTGCGAATTTCTGTGGTCCGGAGTCACTTTCGGTACCGGCGGGAATTTTTTGGCGCGAAATAATTCCGGTCCGTCCGGACCCCTTAAGCCGCAGTTTACGCACTTGCTGGTGTGAATCGTGCGGGGCAGGCCGCCATACGTGAGATCGCCATCTGAGGTGCGCCGTCGTAGCTTGTCACACCGGTAGCAATAGCGCAGGTTGCCTTCCGTCGAATTCATGATGATCTGAGCAATAAACAGTGAGCATCGGGGGCAGGGGGGGGGCGGTGGATTTCAGGGTTTTTAGAGCTCCGAAGCACCCACTAGCAGATTTAACGAGGAAATAAACCGAACTGAAAATTTTTCGGGAAAAGCTCGTGGTAATGCTAAAATAGACTTACCAAAGAAGAGAAATTCGCTCTCATCGCACGCGAACCCAGTGGTGGCTGGGCTCCCGCGATGGTGTGCTTTTTTGCATCTGCAGACAGCAGCCCGCAAAAGCCGGGTCGGCAGGCTCGTACCCACCCCCGCGCGAATTTTTTTTTCAGCTTGTAGCACGTCGGTAAAATAGAAAAAAAAATATCATGAGCGATCGCACATCTCGGAGCATGTGCAGCAAAATTTTCCAGTGTTAATGCTTAAATGCCTCCATCAAGGTCACCGCCATTAATTAAATCAGCCGACATAGCTTTTTGGCCTCAATTTGCACCGAAATTTGGTCCGTACCGTCCAGCTCAGTCGGGCAAGTCGGAAAGAATTTTCCGGCCGGCTCTCCGCGGGAAAAGTTTGATGTGTCTCCAGAGCTGACCCTGGACCAAGCAATGGCCGTCCCTGGGCTCGGACTCCAGGTGTTGTCCGCGGTCCCCGTGCTTGACCGCGTGCGGCTGCGACACACATGCCGCACTTGGCTAGCCGCAATCGACGAATCCTTCCTGGGTTTGACCGACATCTTTGCCGAAGATGCCGCCGGGATGGGTTGCGGGCCAGACATGAATGGGCTGGCTTGGCTGATGGACAAATGCCGCAAACTGACGGCGATAAGCGTGTCGGCGCGGGCGGATCACGAGGAACCCTGGGGCGAAAGGGACCGCATTTCCCTCACATGGCCATGGGCTGCGGCAGACCGGTATGAGGGCAGAATCCGCGAAGGCTTGGTGGCCCTGGAGGACATCGCCCGCAAGTACCAGGGGCTCAAGTACCTCAACCTGGCCGGATGCATGGACGTGACAGATGCCGGCTGAAGCGCGCTCGCGCGGCTGTGCTGTGGTGTGGAAGAACTGGATGTTGCCGGCTGCAAGTACGTCGGGGATGCTGGCATTACCGCCATGGCCGCGTCCTGCCCCGGGCTGCGGCGCTTGGCCACGATCTCCTCTTGCTATATGGTCGAAGACGCCGGCCTGATATTTGTGAGCGAGCACTGCATGCAGCTGGAGGTCTTGTACGCCGACCGGCCGTACGTGCGGAGAGGACGATGGCGTGGTCGCCATCGCACACAACTGCCCCCTCCTGCGCCGCCTCACGGTGCCTAGTAGCGTGACGGACACTGGAATAATTGCGGTGGCGGAGCACTGTCCGCTGCTGGAGCACCTGCATGGGCATCCATGGTGGCGAAGCCACAGATAATGCCATCCAGCGGATCGTGGCTGGCTGCCCCCATCTGTCGCGGCTGGATGCCAACCATATTTATATACGAGACGAAAGCCTTTCCGAGCTCACAGAGAAGTGCCCTGGTTTGCGCCATCTAAACCTGGACAACTCCGATGTATCCGACATCGGCGTTGCAGCCGTGGGAAGGAACTGCCCACAGCTGGAGTACCTGGCTCTCAAGTGGTGCAAGCAGGTTTCAGATGCCGGTATATTGGAGAAGTGGTGAGAAATTGGAAGAAAATGCGGCATCTGTACGTCCGGCCATTGGCGGCTGCTACTTGGTGACAGATGCTAGCATCTGCCGGTTGGCTGAGAACTGCTCAGGGCTGGAGGTGCTCCGCATCAGGGAAGCCAGCATCACTCCAGCGAGTGTGGAGGCCATCGCGGCTCATTGCCCTGACTTGCGAGAGCTGGACATTGCCCACTGCATTGAAGGTCAAATGAGCCTTGCGGCCATTGCTAGGGGGTGCAGGAAGCTGCAGTACCTGGACATCACAGCACCGCATGGTGTGACTGAAGAGGCGGTGCTTGCGGTCAGCCGGTACTGCACGCAGCTAGCTGCATTTCTTCTCAGCAGGACACCACCAGTTCTCCGAGAATTAAGACACTGCTGACGCTGATCGAGGAGAGGGGCCGCCAGCTACGTGTGTTGGACCTGGTGGAGGGCCTCACCACGGACAAAATCATTGCTTCTGTGGCGAAGTGGTGCCCCCAATTGAGAACGCTTTTGCTTTGCAACTGCCCCCACGTAACAGTCGAGAGCATAAAGCTTATTTTGCAGCACTGCTGCAAGGCACTGTGGCTGCTGGATATTGAAGGGTGTGGAGTGTCCTGTGCCACCGCTAGAATGCTGGACAGTAGCAAGTGCAGGGTCCAGTGGTCTGATGAATAACCTTGCAGTGGTGCTCAAGCAATTTCTTCGCAGTGGGTGTGAAGCACTACACGCGGTTTGGTGTCACAGCCGCCAGGTCTCTTAGGTAGACAGCTTGACAAACTGCATATTGATTGACATTACCCATTGATAGTAGCTCCGTTGAGGGTGAATCTTAGTGTTAAATTAACTAATTAAAAACATAACTCCGTTGGGAGTACATGTAGCACATATCCCTGAGAAGGGGCTTATGGCTTCAGGCTTGTAATACCGACAGTCGAGGCTACTTCCTGCAAGGGTAGGGTGTAAACTACACAAGCTCTGGGTGCACAAAGTGCACCTGCACCACCATGATGTATCAGAGCTCAAAGGCCTGGCATGGATGGGGTGGAAGATCATCATGGCTATACGTACAATGGCTACATAGGGCATGGCTTCTCAGCAGAAAGTAGCTCTCTGCATGAGCACAGCATAACTACTAAACAAAGCTAGGCATCATTTGGTGTGTGGCGCATCATAGGCACACATGTACATAGCTAAATAATGCAAAGTCATCAGCTAGTAGGGGGCCGGTAATAGGCGTACATGTACAAGGCCACGGTGGCTACTAGGCCTAAGTACTATTCTACACTAGCTTCCACTGCTGTATTCCCCTATAAGCTGGGGTGGCTGAAGGTGCTGGGGCAGCGGGGGTCGCTTGCCAGGGCTTGTGGCCGACGTAGATGGCCGCCTCCTTCCAGTACACCGGCTTCCCCGCCGCGGTCTGCCGAAGCTGGAGGTAGGTCGGCCATAGCTCCCGTCGCCGTTGTTGCTGCGCCAGGGTCAAGTCGTCGTCCAGGGTGAAGTGAGTCTCCTCGAGCCGCTTGCGGCGTCTGAGAAACAAAATCTTGTCCGCCGGGTTCTCAAAGATGAGTGCTCAGAAGCGGAGGCGCCCCCGCCTTAATACCCCGCGAGCGGGGAAGGCGGTGGGCCTCCACGGCTTGATCTCACCAATGAGGCACATGCGGCCAATTAAGGATTTCTCTCTCAAACGCCTGTGCAAGCTTCACGGAATTCTCACCTTCCACCAGGTCGAAGTTCTTGACGATGACGTTATAAGGCTGCGCTTGTCGAGCTCGGCCTCCTCGCGGAGGTCGAGCGTCTGCTGCTTGAGCTGTGCTGGGACGGCGGAGGTGGTGTGTTGCTTGAGCATGTCCGCCCAGGTCTGGGTGGGAGGAGCATCGCCAGCTGCCAGGGCCAGCGGGGGATGCCGGCTTGGCGGCAATGTCCTTCACCGCCTGGGCGGTGAGGCCTGCGGTGCAGGCACTCGACGGCGATGGCGTTATCCTGGAGGCGCTTGTCGATGTCGCGGAGCTGGCCGGGCGGTGATGGGGTCGTAGTGTTAAATGGAGGGTGCTTATTCCATAAATTTAGGGTGATTCGTCATACAAACGGCGGGAAGCTATCGCAGTGCTCAGTGGTGCTTACAACTGGACACTCATGGCCGCTAGTAACAAAGCACGGATCAAGCGATTTTTTTCCAGCTAAGCGGACTACTGATTCCTGGAATTACAGCATGTAACTACCAGTGAACATTAATTGATCAATTTAATTACATGGCCCATGTAGACGGATCGGCATGCAGGCTTGGGCGCAACTCCATGACCACCGCCGCTGGTGGAGCAACCCCGCCCTACCCTGGATCGTCAAGCGGGACCTCTTCAAGGTCGTCATTCTGACGATCCTGACCTACGGCGCCGAGACCTGGACACTGACGCAGGAGCTAGGGAGCAAGGACTCGACGGCAACGTCACCAAGATGCTGCGCAAGGCCCTTCACATGCATCCCAATGATTTGGTTTGCACATTAGTAATGAGGATTTGTACGCTGATTTGCCCTATGTTTCCCACATTATTAGGCACAGGCGCCTGGGCCTAGCCGGGCACCTGGCCCGCACAGATCAGGTAGACACATCAGATAGCCACTAGTTGGCACCAAGCCCGCCCAGCCTGGGCGTTATGTCCTCACCTGGCGTGCCCTAGGCCGCGTGCAGCAGGGCCGCTACCCGTGGACTTTTCGTGATAGACTCGGCATGGACATGTGCTACACTAGACGTGACGGGCTCACACCCGGGCAGCCTCCTGGTTTGTCTGTAATATGGAGGCAGATGGTACGCAAGGATACATGGCAAGTAGTGATGAAGAAGGAGACCATCCCCAAGTCTGTGGGGGCTCCGCCGCCTCCGCGTGTGACCGCGTATGGCATTCATAGCGATTCGGGCCGTGGTGCCCTGACAACCCTGTAACTAGGACATAGATCAATTAATTAATTAATTAATTAATTAATTAATTAATTAATTAATTAGACTTGTGCTCCCGTTGGGGAGTCACGGAGCATTAACCCCGATGGATGCATGGATGGATGCAAACAGTCCTACCGGTCTAATCTATCTACAACATGTATCTACAACATCTATCTACAACATCAAAAGCCAACTGGTCTAAGCTCGCTACCCTAGGGGACCTGTCTGGCGTGCTTCCCGTATGTTTGCACACCCGGGCGCTTCCCCACGGGAGGGGAGTTCGTTGTCCTCTATGACCTGGGCTCACTTGGCCTTGTCCATCATTAAATTATAAATTAAATTAAATTATAACATGCCTCCGTGGGGGGGTCATGTAGCACATATTTCATGATGGATGGGGTGGAGGAAGCCGCGTGATCGAACTATCCTAACTCTATCTAGAAAATCCTAACTGCACTACTCATCAAAACGCCTCCTCCGCTTGGGGGGAGGTGGCTTGCCCACAGGGTCGGGCGTGTGCGCCTTGACGATCTTCTTCCACCGCGTCTTGTCCTGCATGGCAGTCCAAAGACGGGAGAGAGAGTGGATGCGGTGCTCAAACTGGGCTGGGACCACTAGGTCGTCCAGCAACATCTGAACGTAGTTCGTGACAGGTTTCCCTACCCTTTTGGGAATGTCCTTGGGGCCAGGCCAGGTCAGAATGTGCCGCCCTGGCTGTCCAAGCCGCTGGGGGCCGGCCAGACCGAGGGTGGTGTCGACCTGGCTGGTGCGTGCAAGGTGTCCTACAAATGCTATCCTACGCTGCCTAATCTCGTCCGAAACACGAGGCATGCCATGATACAAAGACTCTGATGACGGACGCTCGGAAAAACCTGCATTAAGGACCTGCCGGAGCATCCTGTAAACTGTGCCGTCGAGCCGAGCTGCCAGTTTGGGTGGGAGGGTCCACGCCTCGGCGCCATACGTGAGCACCGTGAGGACGAGGACCTTGAAGAGCATGCGCTTGCGGTGCCCGTTAAGGCCCTTCGAGCGCCAGTAGGGTGTGAGCGAACGGAGCTTGGCCCAGGCAAGGCCGATGCGGGTGTCCACATCGTCGGGGGGTGTCCACATCGTCATTGTCCATCATCTTGTTCCAAATCACGGAGGACCAAGATAACTTACCTCATCCATTCCATCCCATGTTCCCCTCCCACTGAGGACTTCTGCTCATGTGACGCAGTGTAGAAGTTAATTAATTAATGTAGGAGGATGTGCAACAAATCTTACTATACTGAGACTCTGCATGAGACTCTGCATGCGACTCTGCAATGCATGAGACTATACTGAGACTCTGCATGCCGAAATACAATGCCCCGATTATAATAGCTACCCCCGGTCCCGTAATTGGGGAGCCGCGGCCGAGCATGCACAAAAAACTCGGATTGATGTGAAAAATTAATTAATTAATTAATTAATAGACACGTGGCTGCGTCACATGAGCATAAGTCCTCAGTGGAAGGGGAACATGGGATGGAATGGATGGTGTAAGTGATCTAGCTAGGTCCTAGTTACAGGTTTGTGGGCACCGCGGCTCGAATCGCTATATGAATGCCATACGCCGTCACACGGATGTGAAGAAGCCTAAAATAATCAAACTGATTACATGATTGCCTATAGCGTAGTCTAGGGGGCAGGACCCTGATTGCAGCTAGCACAATTGCGGCCATGGTTTCGTGAGCCAGCGGCCAGCCATAACTTCAATGAACAAGGCTAAACGTTTCCATCTCAATTAATTCATATTAATTAATTAATTAATTAATAGACACGTGACTGCGTCACGTGAGCATAAGTCCTCAGTGGGAGGGGAACATGGGATGGAATGGATGGTATAAGCTATCTAGGTCCTAGTTACAGGGGTGTGGGGCTGTGGGCACCGCGGCCCGAATCGCTATGAATGCCATACTTGGTCACACGCGGAGCCCCCACAGGCTTGGGGGTGGTCTCCTTCATCACTACTTGCCATCTATCCTTTCGCACCATCTGCCTCCATATTACAGACAATCCAGGAGGCTGCCCGGGGGTGAGCCCATCACGTCTAGTGTAGCACATGTCCATGCCGAGTCTATCACGAAAAGTCCACATGATCAATATTAATTCATATTGATCATCCTGAACGACTCGAAAACGCGGAAATGATAACGGCAGGCTCGAGCTACCATGGTCCGGATTCTCCCGATTTCTGGCCTGCGCTTGTTGTCTCCTTGATGGTGCATGGATGCACCAATTAACCCTATACCGCGGAGGGGCCCTTGTCATGGCCTTCGCTACCTGCATGATACCAAGCCAGCTTGTACATGCATCTTTTTCCATAGCTCAATGAGTGGCCTTGGCCCCCCATGTACGTCTGCCATGCACGGTCTTTCCCGGAACGTGCGGGGTCCCTTCACCCTTGTGGCATTTGGCTTATAGCTGGGTCGCCCCGGCCACGTGAGTGGCCGGGTGGCAGCCAGGCTAGGCAGACCGCAGCCCTGCGCTGGGGCCACGGGTGCGCTGGAGCCGCAGTTAATAATATAGAAGTAAAATAATACTACTAATACAATAATACTAGGAGACAACTATTCTAATACATAGCAATATAATAACTCATTAGTAAACTAAAGCGCACGACTGTGCCACGTGCAAGTTTTTAATCGGTCCCAATAAATGAACCGCCAGCCCCAAATACACAACAAGGAGGTAGGGCGCCCTAGGTTCTCTTACTGCCTGGGGGCCAAGCCACATAGTACTCTCTCTGCATCAAGGTGCTGGCAGAACTGCGGATGCAATAAGACCCTGCGCTGGCAACACGTGGCGGATGCTTCACCATTGGGGGGGGCAAGCTCGCACTTTCAGCCTTAAAAAAAAAAATGGCGAAGAGAGCGGTCTTGTAGTATTCCAAGCTTTGCATTATATTCATGGCGATGCCTCCAGAGACAACTCATTTGGCTTCGAGCAGTTGATCAAACCATACGGTCATGGTTAGGTTGCTCATAAACTGCACATGGGTAACTAAACTAAGATAATCATAGTAGGAACCCAGATGTAACGCAAGCTGGGTTGGCTTACATAGCACCAATAGAGTAATTACACAACATGGCTCTGCAGAAAAGTGCGACTCTCCCCATGCAAATGTCTCCCCACTGGGTTAAGCTATTGATAACACAACCAGCGCAGGCCTGAAATTGTGTGGACCCAGACCATAGGAACTAGGAAGGTCAAGACTGCCGCTGTATTAGCAGCATTGTCTAGAGAGCTTTCCCTTGTTTGATGCCATACGTATCCTGGACGCACATCCCCTGCTCACGGCTCCTCCATGCCTGGTTTGGGCACGAAGAGAATTGGCCGCGGCCCGTCCCACAGCTCCCTCAGCTCGCTGCGCGCGTACCCTAGTGCGCCCAAGGGGAGGAGGGTCATCGGGACCTGCAAACGATGGGATAAGGCAACGGGTAACGAACCAGTTTGTCATTATGCAGGGGCCGTCATGGGGTGCAGCTTGGGCGGAGCAGCAGCACAAGGACCAGCCGTGCTTGTCTTCAGCCATGCCGACACCGCGCGGTCAACACGTGCCGACTACGGACCAGAGGCAAGACAGGGGTCAGCAGATGCCGGACCCATGCTCATGCCGGTATGCCGGATGCCAGCACACTGTAGACAATGCAACGTCCATAGATAGCCAGTCCACACAGAGTGCAGACGTCCATGCTGATGATGGAGGCACATGCAGCCGTCATACACATGTTGGCATATGTGATGGCATCCTTGAATCAAACTAAGAAATAAAGTGTCATCTTTTGTGCTACCGCCCATGTGTGCATGCACACGTGCATGTGGCAACGTGCCTGCGTGTGCCGTGTGCATGTGCATATTGCGTGCGGGCAGGTGTCGGAACAGGACGCCCTCACCAGGCAAATGAAATGTGTGTGCATGCGTTTGGTGCGCGCCCTCACCAGGTACATTAGCGCGGGCTGGGGCGACCGCGTCAAGATGCCCGCAGCCAGCGCGGCCAGCAGGCCTACCGTGTAGCCGACGCACGTACACCCCATGTAGCTGGGGGTGAACCAGGACCCCAGGCCAGTCGGGTGAGTACCGGCCCCAATGCCCCCACTGGACATTGGCAGCGCTTGTTGTGCGCTCGTTGGCGAGGAGCTAGCGCCTGTAACGCTGCCCCCCGCCGCGCCCCCCATCTGTGTCAGCTTGCTCCCGCTTGCGTGCCGGTCTAGCAGGCCGGCATGATGACTCGCTTGCGTGCCGGTCGCAAGAACAACGCTCTCTAGCCGGATGGTTGACTCGTAGCCCGCACCATGACTGCTGGCACCTGCACTGGCCGTATACCCCTCCTCCTCTGCCTCCGCATCTCTCTTCTTGCGGTGGTCAAAGCAGAGGGCCAGCGCAAGAAGCATGCCCGGGAGTGCCTACGAGCATGGCAGGGTGTTTTAAGGGATATGAGAGGATGCACATGACAACTTTGAGGAGGCTACCAGCAGGCATACTGTGTTCATCGGGGGCTCCACCATGAAGGCAAAAATGCAAAATCTCATGTAATGCGATGAGGAATGCGATGAGGAATGCGGTGAGGATGAGGATGAGGATGAGGATGAGGATGAGGATGAGGATGAGGATGAGGATGAGGATGAGGATGAGGATGAGGATGAGGATGAGGATGAGGATGAGGATGAGGATGAGGATGAGGATGAGGATGAGGATGAGGATGAGGATGAGGATGAGGATGAGGATGAGGATGAGGATGAGGATGAGGATGAGGATGAGGATGAGGATGAGGATGAGGATGAGGATGAGGATGAGGATGAGGATGAGGATGAGGATGAGGATGAGGATGAGGATGAGGATGAGGATGAGGATGAGGATGAGGATGAGGATGAGGATGAAGATGATGATGCTGACAACGACAATAATGTTCTTGAAATCTCCTAAAAAATGACTAGGAGGACCAGGAATGGGATACAAGATTGTCAAGAAAACGGCCTCACCATGTCACCTAGGCCCAGAATAAGGAAGCCGCCCGGTGGTTCCGCGCCTGCTGGATTGGCCGCCAGGTGGCTGAAGAGCAGGCGAGGGAACATGAGCTTTACAGGGATGTCCAGCTGGCCGGTGACGTACACCTGCAGGGATGCATGCAAGGGTGCGGGAGCTTCTTTTGCTTCAGCAGTAAAGGAGTGTAATGCAGAGGTAATGGCAGCAAAGTGCGCTGGCCAAGACAATAAGGAAGTATGGTAAAGCCAGGTATTAATCTAAGGTACTGTCGATGAGACAGGCAGCGCAGGCAACAGGCCAGAAATCTGGTGAACTACATTTGCATCACTCGCCTTACTCCGCAAGTTTAAGTGGTCAATCCTTGGCAGCTACCCACAGCCTCGCGAGATGGGTGGAATAAAACCCCCATGCTTGGCCCCCCGCGCAATCTCACCGCCCCAAGGCAAGCACCAGCTATCGCCTGGCAGTGGAGGGACTGGGACTGTGTTCTTTGCAGATCCAGCAAGGTTAGCCCCTGCATTGCGCTGCAGAGAAACGTCACCAACCATGGGTCATGCACCGGTCAAACCGCCACCAAGACTTTGGGGGGCCGAATTCTGCCCTCATTTCCCCCCTCCCTCCTCCCCCCAAACCTGATGCTTTACGCACAAGCACGCGCGTGATTGCATACCACCCACTAGGCGCTCATCTGTCCTCATACCCCCCACCATCCCATCCTCCTCCCTCCCTCCCTGTCTCCGCTCATCCCTCCCTCCCCGCCCTTGCCTGCGAGAGTGGCACGTGCAGGCTGCGGGAGAGCGTGTGGATCGGGTTGGCGCCGCGCCGCGTGGCCACGGAGACCATCACGTTGTCCCCGAACACGCGCGCGGAGAGGAACACCCAGAAGACGTCGTACAGGAAGAGGGCGCACAGAAGCAGCGTGCACACCTGGGGGGTGGGGTGGTGGGCAGGTTGGGGGGTATGGGCAGGTTGGGGGGTTGGGAGGATCAAGTTGGGAGCGGAGGGCATGACATGGGGTGATGGCGTCAGCCGATTCTGGAGGCCAGATAGGAGCGTGGTAGAAGTGTGGTCGGCACGACCGCCGTCTTTGGCTTCTCATGTCCTTTCTAGTCCATGCGCGAAACAACGTGAACCCAACACACCCACACAAGCAGCCAGCAACCCACGCACGTGGCGCACGCACCTTCATGTTGGGTAGGCGGATATGGCTCATGAAGCCGATGCAGAGCGATATTCCCAGCACATTGTTGAGCACCCAGTGGCCCGTGACCAGCCAGGATAGGGCGATACCAATGCTGAGCGCCACCAGCAGCAGCTGTGGGGGCAGCAACCATGTGGTTTAAAGCAACCGTGCGGTCAAGCAACCACAAGGAGGGGGGGGGGGGCAGGTGGATGGCCCAGATGGGGTCCAAGGTGTCAGCGCAGCCCCGTGTTTGATGCCGCACGCTGCGGCCAGAATTAGTTAATTAATCGACGAAGCAACTGACTCATGCAGCAACAAGCGTGAGTGACCATGGAGAGGGAGGGATGGGGGGCAGCAGGGTACAGCAGAAGAGGAGAGGGAGGGGGAAGGGAGGGAGGGGAGAGGGGGATTACCTGGGGCAACGGTCCAGGCAGGCCGCGAGAGAAAGCAAGGTACCTTAACTACAACCACACTACAGAGAAAGCAAGGTACAACCATCAATATTACGGTGCCTTACCCACAACCATCAATAGCGTGCAGAAAAAGGAGTATCACAGGACATGGGCAGTGGGAAACCGTAGGCCTGTTCTTAAACCTCCATGCACCCAAAAGGCTTTAATACTAGCTGTTGAGCATGCAGCAACCAGCGAGAGCAAAGGATGGCGTGGCCATTTAATGGACCACCAAGGCAGCGGGGACGGACCTGGGAGCGATGCGTCTGCCACGCCTCATTGAGCCCGAGCAGGGATGCCGCCTTGCTCACCACGGGTTGTGCGGCAAACACGAACGAGGCGGCGGAGATTACGCAGCTGCTGATGACGAGGAGCTGCGAAATGGCGGAGAAGAAGTAGAAGAGGAGCAGCAGCGAGCAGGAACTGGCGATGGGTACCAGGAGCGCCTGCCGTTTGTCCAGAGTGACCGCGCTTTCGGCTCGGTCTCTCCACCCGGAGTTTCGCTCATGGGACAGCGCGCGATAGGCCCCTCCCACAACCACGGCGGTGGCCGTCGCCACAAGCAAGATGCAGGAAGGCTCGACCAAATGGCGGAGTTCCCATAAAGGAAACGTCATGCCGACTTCAAATTGATACTTTTAGGATGACGCGACCTTGTGTTTGGGGTCAGAAGTCGTGCTGCAAGCTACATAATCCAGGTTTTCCGGGGCGAGACTACTTCATAACGGCACCGCCAGATAGATAATGTTTGGGCTTCGAGCAAACCTTGCGGCTGAACACCCTGCAAGCAGCCCGTATAACTCTTCTTCCCTGATATCAATCCCTGACGCAATTGCCGACTCGGGATGAGCACCCAAAATCACGATCGACTCTGACGATCATTACCCCACACAATCACCTCAGGTCCAAAAGTGAAGCACCCACTCAACCAAGCCTTATACGATATCAATGAGGTGGGCTCAGGCGTCATTGCGTAAGGGCACGTCAGTCGGGACATTTGTATCGCATGGCGGACGCCATTTTGCAATAATGGGGCATCCGCTATCACGCCATTGAGACAACCTTGCCAACCTACTGTAATTATGCAGGCGACATGGCAATTTGGCACGGCAAGAGCTGCTTATTTTCCCAGTTAGTGCAGCTGACTAACAAGCCGCGCGCGCGATCAAGTCCTGATCAAGTCACCAAAAATTTTGGCGGGGCACGTCGCGTCGTACGGACGCAAGTGGCGGACGCACAGTTGGGGAGGTGCCAAGCTGTGCCAAGCTGGAGGGCGATCTGCGACCGGCGCACCTGGACATGGACACGTGTACACGAACCCACGTGTGGCTCCTTGCCATCCTCGGGCTTGTGCCTTGTATGCCAAGGCGACATGAGCGTCCCTTCGAATTGGGAATGTCGGAGGCATTACCAAAACACGAGCATGCTATCGAATAGTTGAAGCCACGGGAATGGCTGACGTAATTAAAGCCGGCTGGGATGACTACCGTAATCAGTTGAATTTGCACCCGCTGAGAACCAAGGTTTGTTCTGCCTGATGCTCACTTGGATGATTAGCAAGTGGCAATGAACTCGTCTATCACCAAGTTGATGCGCGACTTGCCTGTGGTATTTAATACATTGGAATATGAATTAAGTGATCGCTTTCGGCAGACACAAACATGGCGGCTTCCCAAGTGCAACTACAGCTCATAAATCCTTACATGTAGTCGCTATCATGACCGTGCCAGAAAGAGCAACCGCGCACTTGCAAGACGCACGTTAGGTGCTGGGTTTCCTGGTTCAACGGCTTTAGTTAGTTCAATGGACTGACTCGGCCGAATGTCTCAGTTACGCAACATATTTAATCATGTTAAGATATCAGAAATGAAGGGGGAAGCTCAGGCGTGGCTGTGCGGGTGCTGGTTCCTGCTTCGGTGTTTACTTCAAGGATTCATTTTGTTTTCAGCATTGGTACCACACAGATCACTCGTGGGGCACCTGCTGCTGTCCGCTGGTGCACGACATGCTTTCTGCGATAGTGAGCACCACCGCCGCATATGAGCTGGCTATTGAATTTCCCGCTACTTCAGGTTGGCATTTTTGTCAGAGGTAGCTCCGGATACACTGCCCAATTGCATCATTGTCACCCACCAAGTATGTACCAATGGCTGACCGTCGTGTGTCCCTGTGGCTTGTCTCTCATTGCCCAGGCGGTCACGTCAGGCGTGATAGCAGGGACCAGTGATGTCATCGCCCAAGTCGTGTCGGGTGCGCCATCGATTCGCTGGCGGCGCACGGCACTCATGGCGGTACGATGAAGAAGGAGATGACGAGTACAACGCCCAACGGTCTTGTATTCTTTCCCTAGTTGTTCCATGTGTTGCATCCCGTATTGTAGGACCAACCCAGGGCTTGATGGTCGGTAATTCGCAACATTATCGCAAGCCAACCCCCTTCCCCCCCGCCCCCCCGCGTGCGCTGCCAGCTGGCATGCCCATGCCATGCCCGTGCCAAGTGAGGTGCACACCTCGAAAGCTTGGCACATCGTTTCTCTCGACGCGCCGCCTACCATGACGTTCCGTGGCCTTGTACTGCCAGTACTGGCTGGGATCAGGTGATGCGCTCCCAATGAATGTTTCCTGGGATGGCAAACCTGGGAAGATGCCGTGTGCTGTGGCAGGCAGCTTTCCGAACACATTTCAAAGTCATGCGCCATGCCGAAACGCCTGTTGCATCCACGGGTTGTCCGCGGCCTTGCGCTGCGCTGCCCGCTCTGCCTACCCTCCCCTGACCCTCGCCACCATTCCCCATGTTTTAATCTTCACCCCCATACCCCATGTTTTAATCTTCCCAATTCCTTCATTTCACACACACACACACACTCACACACACACACACACGCACACACACGCACACACACACACACACACACACACACACTGGGTGGGGTGTGGGATTCCCCCCATCGCGGTGCCTGCGGTCCTCTCCTCCAGATCTTTGGCGTCGTCTGGAGTGGCCCGAGCGCGCACTTCTTCCACACCTTTTTGGACAAGTGGTTTCGGGGCAAGCGCGACACGCTCACCGCGATTCGAAAGGTGGGGCAGAAGATGGAGCCATGGCTTCTTTGGGAAAGGAAAGGGCGATGGGGCTGTCAGCACAGGGCACAAGGCACAAGGCACAAGGCACAAGGCACAGGGCACAAGGCACAAGGCACAAGGCACAAGGCACAAGGCACAAGGCGCAAGGCGCAAGGCACAAGGCACAAGGCGTAAGGCACAAGGCACAAGGCACAAGGCACAAGGCACAAGGCACAAGGCACAGGGCACAAGGCACAAGGCACAAGGCACAAGGCACAAGGCACAAGGCACAAGGCACAAGGCACAGGGCACAAGGCACAAGGCACAAGGCACAAGGCACAAGGCACAAGGCACAAGGCACAGGGCACAAGGCACAGGGCACAAGGCACAAGGCACAAGGCACAGGGCACAAGGCACAAGGCACAAGGCATGTGGCGCTTGGGGCGAGCATGCACTCTGTAAAGATCGTGTCTACTGCGACCTACAATGGTCCATGTCTACTACAACCGTGATGGTCCATGTCTACTGTGACCGTGATGGTCCATGTCTACTACAACCGTGACGGTCCATGTCTACTGTGACCGTGATGGTCCATGTCTACTACAACCGTGATGGTCCATGTCTACTGTGACCGTGATGGTCCATGTCTACTACAACCGTGATGGTCCATGTCTACTGTGACCTACAATGGTCCATGTATATTAACACGGTGTGGTGGTAGGGTAAGCGGCCAGGCTGTCAACGAACCAGACAACAGCTCTTGAAGCTGCACGTTTCTTGCTGGCATGTAATTGCTTGGTTAAGCAGTGGCGGCCCATTCTTTGTTGATGTGAGGGTGCCATCTCTGAGGGCCCATTATCTGTCAATGCTGGCGGATGACCCAGACCCCGCTTGGCATGGCATCACGGTTGAACGTGCCCTGGCATGGAAGGGTGCCCGACTCTCGTCCGATGCACGCGCGGTGCTTTGGCTACCAGCTCTTCCATTTTTTACTTTGGAATGCATTTGCCCCTGATACCGCACGTGTGTCCCTGAGCACGCACGTACCCAACATGCAACCCCTTCTCACCCTCTTGAAGTCCTTCTGTACATTCATCTTGTGGGATTGTGCAGGTCATCATGGGCCCGCTAAACCCCGCGCTGTTAGCTGCCTTGTTTAACCTCCTTGCAGGTCATCATTGACCAGCTGACCTATGGCCCAGTCTGCAACAACCTGTTCATGATGTACATCACAATGGTGGTGGAAGGTGAGAGCAGCAGCTTGGGCGCCCCTGGCTAGGGACGTTGTGGGGTGCATGTAATTGGGATGGGTGCATGTAAGTGCGATAGCGATATCTGGTGGGTTGCTGTTATCTCATGGCAAAGTGACCCCAAATCAGATAGCAGGTAATGGTGACGAAGACCTCACCTTTGCCTCACGCCGGCGACGTCTCTGCTGACTCATTTGTGTGCACCTTTTCTGGCAACGCTTTTTTACCACGCGCCACCGTCCATCGCACTGCATACCAGCGGGGCCAGCTTGCTCACCTGCATCCTTTCTGTGCATCGCTGTTGCATAGGTGCCTATGTGTGGTAAACCTATGCCATGGCTTTCCGGAGACCGTCGCCGGTGGCTTACTTTGACCTCTCCTGTGCTGTGTCGAGTTTTTCTGTTCCTAGTGCTCCAGCTCAGAAGCCTAGGCCCTTTCGCTTCAATTGGTTTGGTGCTCTGCTGGCTTCTATGTCCCCCTGTCCACAGGGCGGTCATGGGCGTTCGCGCGAGAAAAGTGGCGGAGGGACTACCCGGGTGTGCAGATGAATGGATGGAAGGTAGGTCGGAAGCACACATATAATACACATATATATAGCATATATACCCGGGTGTGCAGATGAATGGATGGAAGGTAGGTCGGAAGGGGGGAGGGAGGGAGGGAGGGAGGGAGGGAGGGAGGGAGGGAGGAGGGAGGGAGGGAGGGAGGGAGGGAGGGAGGAGGGAGGGAGGGAGGGAGGGAGGGAGGGAGGGAGGGAGGAGGGAGGGAGGGAGGGAGGGAGGGAGGGAGGGAGGGAGGGAGGGAGGGAGGGAGGAGGGAGGGAGGGAGGGAGGGAGGGAGGGAGGGAGGGAGGGAGGGAGGGAGGGAGGGAGGGAGGGAGGGAGGGAGGGAGGAGGGAGGGAGGGAGGGGGAGGGAGGGAGGGAGGGAGGGAGGGAGGGAGGGAGGGAGGGAGGGAGGGAGGGAGGGAGGGAGGGAGGGAGGGAGGGAGGGAGGGAGGGAGGCCCATCGCGCCCATTCCCAGGTCTGCAACCGTGGGCCTACTCCCTAGTTGGCCTACTACTATAGTGGGCCTGCTAGAATGGTAAAGAGCACCCATCGCATGTCTCTACTAGTCCAGCGGGCCCTACCTTCCTGCCATCATCCCAGCAGCGCTGCCGTCTGGGCGCCACTGGCCTGTTTGCTTGCCATCCTGTGTCAACCTCCACCTTGCGACTTGTCATGTTTGTATGGCCCCCTGCGTCCCCTCAAAAACCTGCGCTGCTGGTGGTGACATTCTTATCCACCTATTATCTTCTGCTGCCGCCACACCGGCATGCGTGCTGCACCCCTTGTGTGCTCGTTCCTGCCCCCTCGCAGCTGTGGCCTCTGGCCGGCCTCATCAACTACAAGTTTGTACCGCTACAGCTGAGGGTTCTGTTCGTCAACATGGTCGCTTTCTGCTGGTATGAGTTGACATTGCTTCATCATGGGTGATGGCCTTCTGCTGGTGCGTGTTATCGTTGTAAATACGGCAAGGGGTGGCCTTGTGGTGGTGCGTGGTGTCATGGATGCCTTCACGACCGCTAGTTTGCTTTCACTGTGTCGCTACAAACTTTTCGACATTACAGCACCACCGTGAGTTACAAACTCACGTGACGGATGCAAGAGCTACTATTCGGTACTACATTCCGGCACCACAATTGAGGTCAGTGTAGTACCCAGGTGATGGCTCCTAGAGCTAGCTACACTACCTACAGCAGGTTGGTTCCCTTTGAGCCCGTATCACATGTAAGTAAAAATTGAGCAAAAGTAACGAGCAATCATGCAACTGTGCTTTTTCACGCGTTGTTTCTGCTACCACATGAGCAGGTCCATCTTCCTCATCCTGCGGACGCAGCGGGGCCTCGCCGCCGCCACGCTGAAGTCCTCATGAAGATCATGTCCGGGGGCACTTCTGGAGCCTTTTCAACGCGTTCACTGGCAACTGTCACCGAGGGTTTCCCCCACCTATCGTCTTGAAACCACCCCGCCCAACTCGTCATGACGCGCCCAGAAAACAAGGGTGGCCTCAACCCCTTTCTTTCTAATGTGCAGCGTGTGTAGAACCCATCGGTCTATCGCACCCGGTCCATCGCACGCAGTCACGTGCTCTTCATCGCATCCGCTACCTGCCGGCACCAGCTCGACTTACGCACTCTTACGGTGCCCAGAAGCCATGGACAAATTCCCCTTGCCTCCAATGTGCAGGCGCCCAGCTTTACATCCCTGGACATGCATACAGGTGCAAATCAAGCATCCTGCTATCGGGCCCGACCGCATTTTCCCAGTTTCATCTTTCCTCTTGTATATAGTAGTATTAACTTTCCGGGTGCTGATCGGCCTTGCCTTCAATATGCTCGTGCACAGTATCATAGACTGCACCCTGTTCACCAGTGCACCAGCCGCACGATGTGCACCTCTGTGGCTCACAGGCGACGTGAAAGGCGCCAGAAATTGACGATAAACCCGCAGATGCAAGTTGTGGAGCCTGTAACGAAGATGCTTGAGTAGGCACTGGACAAGTGCGCTAGGTTGTTTCAAGGATTGTTGAAGTGAGCCAGTGGGCTTTTCAAAAAAGTGCTTGCTCAAACAAAGAGTGATACGTGGAAGTCAACGCGGGGCATAGTGCGCTGCGTTCTCCCCCTTCCTCTGCTCCAGCCAGCTGCTGTGCCGCAGTGTTTTAGGACCACCCCTGTTAGTTAATTGGCGGGATCGATGCGGTGCATATGAGACAGCTATATGTGCTTTAATTGATTCAAGGACCTTATAGGCCAAGCGTGTCCCATGGTTCAGCAATCAGCATGTTACAAATCTAAAACAATTGGATCGCTGGCCCACCGGCAAGGAAGACCACGTACATGCGACATCATTATAGATATATAGATATTCTGATCAGGCACTCCGCAAAGGTGACAACCTTTGCGTTCAGTGCCGGGCCGCGGAAAACGCGGAAAACGCGATCTGCAAATGAATCCGACCGGAATCGAACTGGGGACCTCTCGCACCAATTTTGCTGACTATAGGACGGACGTCTCCGGTTACCATGGCATCGCCAACTTACACCTACAGATATAGACGTATAATTAACCATTCATTGATAGCGATTCGGGCTGTGGTGCCCGCAACCCCATGTAACTCGGAACTAGATTAATTCATTAATGTACATGTGACTGCGTCACGTGAGCACAAGTCCTCAGTGAGAGAGGAACATGGGATCGGAACTAGATAGCTACATCCATCCACCCCATCCCATATTCATTTTGATCGATCCCTGCGGTGTAATGCTCATGTGACGCAGTTACGTGTAAATTAATTAAATTAAATAAATGAAAATGGGAAGTTTGCTGTATTTTTAATTTCCATTCAGTACTTCGATCACACGGCCCATGACAGCCTACCTATGGTATTGCACTGGTTGTATTGCACCCACAGTGTTGCGCCCCTGCACCATGCTGTGGAGAGAGAGCTCTGTGGCCTGCCCACTTGCGGCAGTGAGAGAAGCTAGGGCGGCCCGATGGTGTAAGCTATCTAGGTCCTAGTTACAGGGTTGTGGGCACCACGGCCCGAATCGCTATGAGTGCCATACACGGTCACACGCGGAGCCCCCACAGACTTGGAGGTGGTCTCCTTCATCACTACTTGCCATCTATCCTTGCGCACCATCTGCCTCCATTAATTAATTAATTAATTAATTAATAGACACGTGACTGCGTCACGTGAGCATAAGTCCTCAGTGGGAGGGGAACATGGGATGGAATGGATGGTATAAGCTATCTAGGTCCTAGTTACAGGGGTGTGGGCACCGCGGCCCGAATCGCTATGAATGCCATACTTGGTCACACGCGGAGCCCCCACAGGCTTGGGGGTGGTCTCCTTCATCACTACTTGCCATCTATCCTTGCGCACCATCTGCCTCCATATTACAGACAAACCAGGAGGCTGCCCGGGGGTGAGCCCGTCACGTCTAGTGTAGCACATGTCCATGCCGAGTCTATCACGAAAAGTCCACGGGTGGCGGCCCTGCCGCGCGCCGCCTGGGGCGCGCCAGGTTAGGACATCCCGCCCCTTCTCAGGGATATGTGTTACATATCCTCCCCACGGAGGTATGTTCAATCAATTACCTAATTATTATACCATGACAAAAGATCACAGACAACGTTCCAACAATGGCGACCCAAACGTCCTAACATCAACGTACACGTCTTGCTTGTTCCAAAGTTAGCCTGAAACGGACCAAGTCACAGGATCTCAAGATAAGATTCCTCCACCATTCTTACTTAACACACTTACAAGACAGCACATAGGCCAGTCTGGCAGAATCTTTGTGAAGCGATACTGAATCTTGCATGGTCCACACTGGCGTTATGAAGGACCTGACTTAGGACTGGAAGGACGGGACCAATCAGCTAACCCCATGTCGACCAGGCCACGACCAATAAGGGCACTACCAAGGCTTCGAACAAACATTTCAGGTCGCAATGCCCTCCTCTGTTAGAACCTTCTAATTTCCTCAATACTTGTCCAAAAGACTCCGAATAAAAGCCAAACTTTCACAACACATTGGATGTAACAACTGAATCACTTTTGGTTGTTACAATAATATCCCCCACTAGTGACTATATGGTTGGGGCATGATGCAGGCGATATTTGTAACTTTCGTGAAACTGTTTTTCTAATTAATGAGATTAGCGTAGTACTCCGTGGCATGCCCATACGCATGACACACAAGTACTTACTTATTTACTTGTCACCGCTTCGCCCGCTTCACAGCGGCTGCACCATCCAACATGTGCGCTGTGGGCACCGCTGTCCATTCCCTAACCACCTGCGGCGGGATTGGAACATAGGGATCAGGCGATGCCCGTCACTGGCCATCCACCTCACTGGCCATCCAGGAACCATCCTTCCCTTGGCTGCCAAAACCTAATAGTTCGGTCGTCCGCTGCCGTGAGGAAAACAGGATCTGACGGTGAGTGCGCCAGCACATTGGGCGGCGTGGCCCCGTGCTCCGCGTCAATTCGGTCCACAAGTTCGCCCGTGCGCGTGTCCCACACAACCACCTGCGCACAGGACAGGTTTTGCACGATGTTGTGAATGAATCAGTCATCGATGAGACAACCAGCGCAGGCCAGAAATATGTGTTGGCGTTCAGTCATCGTTGGCGGTGAACAAGGGTTACTAAAAGGAAGAATAGCTTATCCATGACCGGTCACTGGCCAGGACGCTGTGTGATATCGACAACCTCCGCATCCGATTGTCAGCAAAGGTGGCAACCTTGGCATCCGATCGTCAGCAAAGGTGGCAACCTTGACATCCGATTGTCAGCAAAGGTGGCAACCTTGGCATCCGATTGTCAGCAAAGCTGGCTCTAGGTCACAGGAGAGCTTTGGGGAAGAAACTGCATGACAATGGAACAAAGCCACATGTATTTGCAGGCTACTATACGGGCCGGGGGGGAGGGGGGGGGGGGGGGGGCGGGAGCACAAAGCAGTATACTGATGCACTACGCAGCCCAGGTAAGCACGGCGCGGGCCATGCTGCGCACTCAGCGTTGTGGATAGACGAGGAGCTTCAAGAGCGCTAGCGACAAAATATTACACAATTCATACATGAATGCCATAGCATTTTCTGGGTACAACTTGAAAAAACTCCGCGCCAACAAGTCAGCATCGGTTCATCCGTGCCATCCTGCCGTGGACAGTGAGCCTTGTGGGGCGATTCCGACAGGAGAAAACTTGTAACACGAACAAATTCGTCAAATGCATCGCAGCCACCTCCCCTGCAAAACCGTCAGCGGTAGCTACAGCAGGGGCGGCCATGATTTCGTCACAACACCCATGGCCAGACAGGGACCGATGCCCAACTATAACGCCTGGCACTGGCGAGAGGAGGATGTAAATAATGCGTGGTACGTGACGAAGTATCAATCGCACTACACAGTACGTTGGTACATGAGGTATCATGTAGTCGCACCAGGCAGCCGCCGCCCAAGTTGCCTCACCTGGTTCTGCGGTTCGTCCACCGCCAGAATAAACTCTTCCTCGTGGCCAAAGATCGCCTGCTCCGCAACGTGTGCCATGTTCACCCAGAGCGGACGTGATACCGCCCCAAGCACAGTGACAGAGGGGGCGCGTACCCGACGGCGCCCGACATCCGCACGTACGCACATGAGTTATCCACAGGTAATATGGGCATGAGCGGGCATGCAGTAGAGCACACGGGGTACACCGTCCGCATTAGTAGTTTTATATAAATAATTAGCTTCTGTAAAATGTTACGGCTGAAAACCAGGAAACAAACAAAAGAAAATTAATTAATTAACTCCGGGGGCTGAGGACTGGACTAAACAAACAAACAAACAAAATTAAATTAATTAACTCCTGTGGGCTCTGGGTATCACTGACCTCCACTGACTCTAGCCTATGGCCGGCGAAGGGGGGCCGCCGGGCCGGATTGCCGGCTGAATTGGGGACGGCGTGTACGATATCTACCAAACAAACAAAAGAAATTTATTAATGAAATAAGTACCCATGTGCCTTGAACGGCTGCAGGACAAACAAACAAACAAAAGGTTTTGATTAAATCATATAGATCCCGGGACTCTAACTGGCTCCCAACAAACAATCCAGGGTTATTCATAATGCAAATACGGCAAAAATTGACCCCTAATAACAAACTACTAATGCGGACGGTGTACGAAGTGTGAGCTCACACGAGCAGCATGCACTCCGTAAAATGCATGCAGTTCTATGCCTGGACATGCATCCAGGTTGTGGCAAGGTCGGCAAAGTGGTCTGCCTTGCTTCGGGGTGGATTTACGCCGGGGGGGCTACCGTTTTCTCTGTCTTCTGTGGCTAAACTGGCACTCAGGCCAAAGAAAAGACGCTTGCCCACACAGACCACAAGTAATGGATGGTTCCTCTACTAGGAGGCCCTGCTCAGCACCTGCGCTGGGCGGGTACGACGAGGCCCAGCTCAGCATGCGGGCACCTCCCCCAGCTCAGCACGGGTGCAGGACTAACATAGAAAAGTTTGCAGGGCAGGGAAGGCCGGTGCGGGGAGAGCCATTGAGTAACAGGACCCAGTTCAAATAGCCGCGCAATACTACAAGCCTGCAACTACAAACCGCGCAATCAAGTGGTACGCCTACAACTGCCGTTCACGAGAGCAAGCAAATAGCCACGCAACCCCCCCCTCTCCACCTTTTCCTTTCCCTTCCCCTTACCCCTAGCCTTTCCATTCCCCGCACCCACCTGCGCAGCAGGCCGTCGGCACACCCCGGCCCCCGTGTAGGCCACCACCATCTTGCCCGTCCCGAGATCCCACAGGGTCACGCACGCATCGGTGGTACGCGTGAGCAGGTACCTAGGCGGGGGGGTGGCACAGGGGTGACAGGGTGAGGGTCCAGTGGGGGAGCCACGTTAGAAGGGCTCCAACCGCCCACGATGCAGAGCAGTGTCACGCATTACCCACCAAGACAACGACAAGAGTTGAACAGCCCACCAAGACAACGACAAGAGTCAATCAGCCCACCAAGACAACGACAAGATTTAAACAGCCCACGAAGACAACGACAAGAGTTGAACAGCCCACCAAGAGTTCCCGTCCATGTCAGAGGCTGAAAGCAACCGACTCCCACACACGGACGGGTCAGTTAGGAGCTTTCTGGAAAGTTGAAGCAGTTTCTTATGAGCTTTCTTATGAGATTTCTTATGTGCTTTCTTATGAGCTTTCTGGAACATTGAGGCAGGCGATGTCAGATTGATGAGGGGCGAAACAAGACAATCACTCCTCCCACCACGCCCTTGCCGAACACACCCCTTATCCGCACTCACAGCTTTACTTTACATGAAAAGTGTACCAGGACCCAGCAGAAGTGGGAAATGGTTGGCCCTCCATGAACAGTACGGAAGTAGGAAGCACCACCATGAGCAGTGCCCGGGCCAAACAAAAGAACTAGTCGTCGCAGCCATTTCACCCCCCACCCCCTCCCTTACTTTTGGTTGCGTGAGAAAGTAGCGGACAGGGCCTCCACCGCGGGTGGTTTCCCTCCACCGGTCGTGACCGGTGCGCCTGTGCCCCCGCGTGTGCTGGCATTGATCACGCGTATGCACTGCCCGCTGACGCCGTCCCATAGCCGCACGCATCCGTCACGCGAACATGAGGAGTACATGGCCCCGCTGGGCGCAAATTGGACCTGTCGCGGTGGAATCGGTCACGGGTTGGTGACATTTGTTAGGCCAAGGGGTGGTGGTGGGATCACTGGAAACCAGGGCGCGGACAAGGGAAGGCGCAAGGTGCGCGCTGCAAAGACAACCGCGTCTGTGTCGCATACCCCCCACCAAACCATGACAAGAAAAGACAAAAGGAAAAGTACCCAAAGGCACCCACTGATGCCCATGTTTAGGGTTTAGGGTTTAGGGTTTAGGGTTTAGGGTAAAAGGAAACGTACCCAAAGGCACCCACTGATGCCCATGTTTAGGGTTTAGGGTTTAGGGTTTAGGGTAAAAGGAAAAGTACCCAAAGGCACCCACTGATGCCCATGTTTAGGGTTTAGGGTTTAGGGTTTAGGGTAAAAGGAAACGTACCCAAAGGCACCCACTGATGCTCATGTTTAGGGTTTAGGGTTTAGGGTTTAGGGTAAAAGGAAACGTACCCAAAGGCACCCACTGATGCCCATGTTGCCCCCCTCGTGCATATGCATACGCATGCATGAAGGTGTACATGCATATCGAGCCTATCTCTGCACAGGGGAAGCAGCGATCTGGGCCGTGTGTGGAAGAGTCATTATTCTGTGTGTGTTGCCGAGCGGGCATGTGACAGACGCACACGCGAGCTCACACGTACGTGGTTGATGGGCCCCCCCTGGTGCTGCTCCTGCAGGTTGGGCGGCAGGAAGCACTGGAACGAATTGACCTCGTAGAAGTGGGGAATGCCGTGGTCCGTGCCTGGTGGGGGGGTGTGGCACAAGAAAGCGAACACAACGTGCCAGGTGGCAGCCGATAGGACGGCACCCGGCGGCAGCAGAAAGGGAAGCGGACGCAGCGTTATGCGATTTGGTACTGATGCGGTCAGGCAGCACGCTATGTTTAGGAGTGTAAATATATCATACAGGCGTTTGCAGTAGAAGTATAAACCGTTGCAGGAGCAACTAAAAAAGGATGAAACAAGACACATACACAAATGAATCCATGGTCTGAGACTCGTCCATTACTCCTGTGTGGGAACACATCACCCTTTGATTCAAACAGCATTGCTGTGTGCAGAGAGGCAACCGTTTGTTACCCTCTGCCTTCGCCTAATAAGAGCTTTATTTAGTTTTAGTAAAGCCCCATCTGCATGCCACAGAGGTGCACCCCCTGGGCACATTGATGGAGTAGCAGCCAGCCAACAACTTTACAACCCATGCAAATGACAGGATGCATGTCACTATTCGCGCATATGCATCACACACACGCACACGCACTCATGGCCGAGATGTGGCAAGCAGCACGTGCCGTGCAGCGGGCATGCGCAAGGGCACTTGTTCATGTTCAAACGATATCGCGGAGGTGATGCACCGGACAGGGAAGCAGATGCAACCCATGAGGAGTGGGCAACGGCGGCAGGCGGGGGTGCTCATTCCTTGGCGGGGCTTTATGAAGATGGGGGCATGAGACATCGGGGGGTGGGGCAGTGATATAGCCGTAAGTCCCCCCCCCCCTACTTGTGGCAGCAGGAACGGGTGTATGCATCACCCACGAGAGGCAGGCACTATTTGACACTCCGCGGAGTCCTTATTTTGGGCAGTAAAGGGGAGCGGGCAGGGGCATGCACCGGCGTAGCATATGAGGACGCGACTGCTGCCTACTGGGGGCATAGGCCACAAGGCGATGAGTGCTGCTGCATGCACCGGCCACGAAGGTGACAGATGCAAGTGCGCGTACCGGCAACAAAGTAGTCGCCCGACGGGTGGAAGCTGACGCTGCGCACTGCGTGCGTGTCCTGCACAGCGCACACACAGAGAACGAGAAGAAACAGACAGGTGAGCCTTAACAGGTGAGTCAAGGCAACGGGGGTGCTTCTCCTGCATGCCCCACATGCATTCTGAGAATCGTCCAAAACGGGCCAGAAGTGAGGGTGGTTTCCAGGGTTTGGGAAAAAGTGCTGGCACCGGTGGAGTGTGATGATGAACATGGTTGATGGATGACGACAGGGAATGGCATCCGTGGAAGAGGAAAAGAAAGGGGATAAGTGGAAGAGGAGAAGAAAGGGAGATAAGTGGAAGAGGAGAAGAAAGGGAGATAAGTGGAAGAGGAGAAGAAAGGGAGATAAGTGGAAGAGGAGAAGAAAGGGAGATAAGTGGAAGAGGAGAAGAAAGGGAGATAAGTGGAAGAGGAGAAGAAAGGGAGACAAGTGGAAGAGGAGAAGAAAGGGAGATAAGTGGAAGAGGAGAAGAAAGGGAGATAAGTGGAAGAGGAGAAGAAAGGGAGACAAGTGGAAGAGGAGAAGAAAGGGAGATAAGTGGAAGAGGAGAAGAAAGGGAGATAAGTGGAAGAGGAGAAGAAAGGGAGATAAGTGGAAGAGGAGAAGAAAGGGAGATAAGTGGAAGAGGAGAAGAAAGGGAGATAAGTGGAAGAGGAGAAGAAAGGGAGATAAGTGGAAGAGGAGAAGAAAGGGAGATAAGCGGAAGAGGAGAAGAAAGGGAGATAAGTGGAAGAGGAGAAGAAAGGGAGATAAGTGGAAGAGGAGAAGAAAGGGAGATAAGCGGAAGAGGAGAAGAAAGGGAGATAAGTGGAAGAGGAGAAGAAAGGGAGATAAGTGGAAGAGGAGAAGAAAGGGAGATAAGTGGAAGAGGAGAAGAAAGGGAGATAAGTGGAAGAGGAGAAGAAAGGGAGATAAGTGGAAGAGGAGAAGAAAGGGAGATAAGTGGAAGAGGAGAAGAAAGGGAGATAAGTGGAAGAGGAGAAGAAAGGGAGATAAGTGGAAGAGGAGAAGAAAGGGAGATAAGTGGAAGAGGAGAAGAAAGGGAGATAAGTGGAAGAGGAGAAGAAAGGGAGATAAGTGGAAGAGGAGAAGAAAGGGAGATAAGTGGAAGAGGAGAAGAAAGGGAGATAAGTGGAAGAGGAGAAGAAAGGGAGATAAGTGGAAGAGGAGAAGAAAGGGAGATAAGTGGAAGAGGAGAAGAAAGGGAGATAAGTGGAAGAGGAGAAGAAAGGGAGATAAGTGGAAGAGGAGAAGAAAGGGAGATAAGTGGAAGAGGAGAAGAAAGGGAGATAAGTGGAAGAGGAGAAGAAAGGGAGATAAGTGGAAGAGGAGAAGAAAGGGAGATAAGTGGAAGAGGAGAAGAAAGGGAGATAAGTGGAAGAGGAGAAGAAAGGGAGATAAGTGGAAGAGGAGAAGAAAGGGAGATAAGTGGAAGAGGAGAAGAAAGGGAGATAAGTGGAAGAGGAGAAGAAAGGGAGATAAGTGGAAGAGGAGAAGAAAGGGAGATAAGTGGAAGAGGAGAAGAAAGGGAGATAAGTGGAAGAGGAGAAGAAAGGGAGATAAGTGGAAGAGGAGAAGAAAGGGAGATAAGAGGAAGAGGAGAAGAAAGGGAGATAAGTGGAAGAGGAGAAGAAAGGGAGATAAGTGGAAGAGGAGAAGAAAGGGAGATAAGTGGAAGAGGAGAAGAAAGGGAGATAAGTGGAAGAGGAGAAGAAAGGGAGATAAGTGGAAGAGGAGAAGAAAGGGAGACAAGTGGAAGAGGAGAAGAAAGGGAGATAAGTGGAAGAGGAGAAGAAAGGGAGATAAGTGGAAGGGGAGAAGAAAGGGAGATAAGTGGAAGAGGAGAAGAAAGGGAGACAAGTGGAAGAGGAGAAGAAAGGGAGACAAGTGGAAGAGGAGAAGAAAGGGAGATACGTGGAAGAGAAGAAAGGGAGACAAGTGGAAGAGGAGAAGAAAGGGAGATAAGTGGAAGAGGAGAAGAAAGGGAGATAAGTGGAAGAGGAGAAGAAAGGGAGACAAGTGGAAGAGGAGAAGAAAGGGAGATAAGTGGAAGAGGAGAAGAAAGGGAGATAAGTGGAAGAGGAGAAGAAAGGGAGACAAGTGGAAGAGGAGAAGAAAGGGAGATAAGTGGAAGAGGAGAAGAAAGGGAGATAAGTGGAAGGGGAGAAGAAAGGGAGATAAGTGGAAGAGGAGAAGAAAGGGAGACAAGTGGAAGAGGAGAAGAAAGGGAGACAAGTGGAAGAGGAGAAGAAAGGGAGATACGTGGAAGAGAAGAAAGGGAGACAAGTGGAAGAGGAGAAGAAAGGGAGATAAGTGGAAGAGGAGAAGAAAGGGAGATAAGTGGAAGAGGAGAAGAAAGGGAGACAAGTGGAAGAGGAGAAGAAAGGGAGATAAGTGGAAGAGGAGAAGAAAGGGAGACAAGTGGAAGAGGAGAAGAAAGGGAGATAAGTGGAAGAGGAGAAGAAAGGGAGATAAGTGGAAGAGGAGAAGAAAGGGAGATAAGTGGAAGAGGAGAAGAAAGGGAGATAAGTGGAAGAGGAGAAGAAAGGGAGATAAGTGGAAGAGGAGAAGAAAGGGAGATAAGTGGAAGAGGAGAAGAAAGGGAGATAAGTGGAAGAGGAGAAGAAAGGGAGATAAGTGGAAGAGGAGAAGAAAGGGAGACAAGTGGAAGAGGAGAAGAAAGGGAGATAAGTGGAAGAGGAGAAGAAAGGGAGATAAGTGGAAGAGGAGAAGAAAGGGAGATAAGTGGAAGAGGAGAAGAAAGGGAGATAAGTGGAAGAGGAGAAGAAAGGGAGATAAGTGGAAGGGGAGAAGAAAGGGAGATAAGTGGAAGAGGAGAAGAAAGGGAGATAAGTGGAAGAGGAGAAGAAAGGGAGATAAGTGGAAGAGGAGAAGAAAGGGAGATAAGTGGAAGAGGAGAAGAAAGGGAGATAAGTGGAAGAGGAGAAGAAAGGGAGATAAGTGGAAGAGGAGAAGAAAGGGAGATAAGTGGAAGAGGAGAAGAAAGGGAGATAAGTGGAAGAGGAGAAGAAAGGGAGATAAGTGGAAGAGGAGAAGAAAGGGAGATAAGTGGAAGAGGAGAAGAAAGGGAGATAAGTGGAAGAGGAGAAGAAAGGGAGATAAGTGGAAGAGGAGAAGAAAGGGAGATAAGTGGAAGAGGAGAAGAAAGGGAGATAAGTGGAAGGGGAGAAGAAAGGGAGATAAGTGGAAGAGGAGAAGAAAGGGAGATAAGTGGAAGAGGAGAAGAAAGGGAGATAAGTGGAAGAGGAGAAGAAAGGGAGATAAGTGGAAGGGGAGAAGAAAGGGAGATAAGTGGAAGAGGAGAAGAAAGGGAGATGAGTGGAAGAGGAGAAGAAAGGGAGATAAGTGGAAGAGGAGAAGAAAGGGAGATAAGTGGAAGAGGAGAAGAAAGGGAGATAAGTGGAAGAGGAGAAGAAAGGGAGATAAGTGGAAGAGGAGAAGAAAGGGAGATAAGTGGAAGAGGAGAAGAAAGGGAGATAAGTGGAAGGGGAGAAGAAAGGGAGATAAGTGGAAGAGGAGAAGAAAGGGAGATAAGTGGAAGAGGAGAAGAAAGGGAGATAAGTGGAAGAGGAGAAGAAAGGGAGATAAGTGGAAGAGGAGAAGAAAGGGAGATAAGTGGAAGAGGAGAAGAAAGGGAGATAAGTGGAAGAGGAGAAGAAAGGGAGATAAGTGGAAGAGGAGAAGAAAGGGAGATAAGTGGAAGAGGAGAAGAAAGGGAGATAAGTGGAAGAGGAGAAGAAAGGGAGATAAGTGGAAGAGGAGAAGAAAGGGAGATAAGTGGAAGGGGAGAAGAAAGGGAGATAAGTGGAAGAGGAGAAGAAAGGGAGATAAGTGGAAGAGGAGAAGAAAGGGAGATAAGTGGAAGAGGAGAAGAAAGGGAGATAAGTGGAAGAGGAGAAGAAAGGGAGATAAGTGGAAGAGGAGAAGAAAGGGAGATAAGTGGAAGAGGAGAAGAAAGGGAGATAAGTGGAAGAGGAGAAGAAAGGGAGATAAGTGGAAGAGGAGAAGAAAGGGAGATAAGTGGAAGAGGAGAAGAAAGGGAGATAAGTGGAAGGGGAGAAGAAAGGGAGATAAGTGGAAGAGGAGAAGAAAGGGAGATAAGTGGAAGAGGAGAAGAAAGGGAGATAAGTGGAAGAGGAGAAGAAAGGGAGATAAGTGGAAGAGGAGAAGAAAGGGAGATAAGTGGAAGAGGAGAAGAAAGGGAGATAAGCGGAAGAGGAGAAGAAAGGGAGATAAGTGGAAGAGGAGAAGAAAGGGAGATAAGTGGAAGAGGAGAAGAAAGGGAGATAAGTGGAAGGGGAGAAGAAAGGGAGATAAGTGGAAGAGGAGAAGAAAGGGAGATAAGTGGAAGAGGAGAAGAAAGGGAGATAAGTGGAAGAGGAGAAGAAAGGGAGATAAGTGGAAGAGGAGAAGAAAGGGAGATAAGTGGAAGAGGAGAAGAAAGGGAGATAAGTGGAAGAGGAGAAGAAAGGGAGATAAGTGGAAGAGGAGAAGAAAGGGAGATAAGTGGAAGAGGAGAAGAAAGGGAGATAAGGCACTGCCCGAAAAGGGGGTTCAAGAAAGAAACAACAAACACTTGGCCATTGAATGATCTTGCAAAACAACCACTAACACGACGACGTGCAAGGATGGCATCACCACTATGATGGGCAAAAGGTTTGGCGAATACAAAGAGAAGACGTGACCAGTAAATGGTAATAACGAGGGGCATCACGGTGGGATGGGGAGGGCACACCGGGGAGCAACACCGACCACAACACACGCGATATCTTGCCAAGACACCAACACGCTCATGCACCCACACTTGCAACACACTAAACTCTCCGCTAATACCTAACGAATACCCAAGGGATACACCCCTAACGGGTACCCAAAAGATTACTGCCTAACGGATACTTAACCGGTACCCGATGCATAAACACCTAACCGGTACCCGATGCATAAACACCTAATCGGTACCGGATGCATAAACACCTAACCGGTACCCAATGCATCAACACCTAACCGGTACCCGATGCACAAACACCTAACCGCTACCCGATGCATCAACACCTAACCGGTGCCCAATGCATAAACACCTAACCGCTACCCGATGCATAAACACCTAACCGGTGCCCAATGCATAAACACCTAACGGGTACCCGATGCATCAACACCTAACCGGTGCCCAATGCATAAACACCTAACGGGTACCCGATGCACAAACACCTAACCGCTACCCGATGCATCAACACCTAACCGGTGCCCAATGCATAAACACCTAACCGGTACCCGATGCATCAACACCTAACCGGTACCCAATGCATCAACACCTAACCGGTACCCGATGCACAAACACCTAACCGCTACCCGATGCATCAACACCTAACCGGTGCCCAATGCATAAACACCTAACCGCTACCCGATGCATCAACACCTAACCGGTGCCCAATGCATAAACACCTAACGGGTACCCGATGCACAAACACCTAACCGCTACCCGATGCATCAACACCTAACCGGTGCCCAATGCATAAACACCTAACGGGTACCCGATGCACAAACACCTAACCGCTACCCGATGCATCAACACCTAACCGGTGCCCAATGCATAAACACCTAACCGGTACCCAATGCATCAACACCTAACCGGTACCCAATGCATAAAGCAGTGACGGGCCCTCACATCACTCACACGATGCGGAACGCTCCACTCACCTGCACGATGCGGAACGCTCGCTTGGCCGAGGCCTTGGCATAGTCAAAGAACCTGCGCAGCCACAACGACCACCGCAGAACAACTCCCCTTCCATTCTCCACGTCAGTATGCCATGCAACATCAACCATAGGTAACTGGATTGTAAAAATGTTGTGGTTGCCATGAACATCCTCTCCGCTAACTGAAAAGGAACCCATATGCAAGGAGCCACGACCACACAATCACGCCATGATTTTTGCGGCGATGTGTGGCCGTGACGGACCTTGGAGCCACCGGAGCAACTGATGCTCGTTCCGTGGCGAAGCTGGCGATACCCTTCCCGATGTTCACAGCCATGCGTGCCGCAAACATAGTTCATGGAGGCCTTACCCTATGGATACCCTTCCCGATGTTCACAGCCATGCGTGCCGCAAACATAGTTCATGGAGGCCTCACCCTATGGATACCCTTCCCGATGTTCACAGCCATGCGTGCCGCAAACATAGTTCATGGAGGCCTTACCCTATGGATACCCTTCCCGATGTTCACAGCCATGCGTGCCGCAAACATAGTTCATGGAGGCCTTACCCTATGGATACCCTTCCCGATGTTCACAGCCATGCGTGCCGCAAACATAGTTCATGGAGGCCTTACCCTATGGATACCCTTCCCGATGTTCACAGCCATGCGTGCCGCAAACATAGTTCATGGAGGCCTTACCCTATGGATACCCTTCCCGATGTTCACAGCCATGCGTGCCGCAAACATAGTTCATGGGGGCCTTACCCTATGGATACCCTTCCCGATGTTCACAGCCATGCGTGCCGCAAACATAGTTCATGGAGGCCTTACCCTATGGATACCCTTCCCGATGTTCACAGCCATGCGTGCCGCAAACATAGTTCATGGAGGCCTTACCCTATGGATACCCTTCCCGATGTTCACAGCCATGCGTGCCGCAAACATAGTTCATGGAGGCCTTACCCTATGGATACCCTTCCCGATGTTCACAGCCATGCGTGCCGCAAACATAGTTCATGGAGGCCTTACCCTATGGATACCCTTCCCGATGTTCACAGCCATGCGTGCCGCAAACATAGTTCATGGAGGCCTCCAATGGAAGACCCTCGGCGCACCGTGCCCACCGCCTTACAGCCCCACAAACGCGTTCGCTCCAATGTCCCCCCCACAAGCCCATCCACCAACAAAACCTGCTGCCTTACAGTCGCACTCTTACACTCTCCCCCTGAGTCTACTTACCTCATTAAACCCCTATTATAAGCCAGCCCTCCCCCCCCAAACCCCACTCGTCTCTTGCCCGCCCGCCTACCCCCCCACTCACTTGACGGTCATGTCGTCCGCGCCAGAAATAACGATGGGCGCAGTGGGGTGGAAGTCTAGATCGTTCACAGGCTGGTGACCGCGCGGGCGGTGGTTGGCGCACCAAACAGCGCACCGCAGCCAAGGAAGGGAAAGGATTCAGAGGAACGCGGGCGGTGGTTGGCACACCAAACAGCACACCGCAGCCAAGGAAGGAAAAGGATTCAGAGGAACGCGGGCGGTGGTTGGCACACCAAACAGCACACCGCAGCCAAGGAAGGGAAAGGATTCAGAGGAACGCGGGCGGTGGTTGGCACACCAAACAGCACACCGCAGCCAAGGAAGGAAAAGGATTCAGAGGAACGCGGGCGGTGGTTGGCGCACCAAACAGCACACCGCAGCCAAGGAAGGGAAAGGATTCAGAGGAACGTGGGCGGTGGTTGGCGCACCAAACAGCACACCGCAGCCAAGGAAGGGAAAAGATTCAGAGGAACGCGGGCGGTGGTTGGCACACCAAACAGCACACCACAGCCAAGGAAGGGAAAAGATTCAGAGGAACGCGGGCGGTGGTTGGCACACCAAACAGCACACCGCAGCCAAGGAAGGAAAAAGATTCAGAGGAACGCGGGCGGTGGTTGGCACACCAAACAGCACACCGCAGCCAAGGAAGGGAAAGGATTCAGAGGAACGCGGGCGGTGGTTGGCACACCAAACAGCACACCGCAGCCAAGGAAGGGAAAAGATTCAGAGGAACGCGGGCGGTGGTTGGCGCACCAAACAGCACACCGCAGCCAAGGAAGGGAAAGGATTCAGAGGAACGCGGGCGGTGGTTGGCACACCAAACAGCACACCGCAGCCAAGGAAGGGAAAGGATTCAGAGGAACGCGGGCGGTGGTTGGCGCACCAAACAGCACACCGCAGCCAAGGAAGGGAAAAGATTCAGAGGAACGCGGGCGGTGGTTGGCACACCAAACAGCACACCGCAGCCAAGGAAGGGAAAGGATTCAGAGGAACGCGGGCGGTGGTTGGCACACCAAACAGCACACCACAGCCAAGGAAGGGAAAAGATTCAGAGGAACGCGGGCGGTGGTTGGCACACCAAACAGCACACCGCAGCCAAGGAAGGGAAAGGATTCAGAGGAACGCGGGCGGTGGTTGGCGCACCAAACAGCACACCGCGGCCAAGGAAGGAAAAGGATTCAGAGGAACGCGGGCGGTGGTTGGCACACCAAACAGCGCACCGCAGCCAAGGAAGGAAAAAGATTCAGAGGAACGCGGGCGGTGGTTGGCACACCAAACAGCACACCGCAGCCAAGGAAGGGAAAGGATTCAGAGGAACGCGGGCGGTGGTTGGCACACCAAACAGCACACCGCAGCCAAGGAAGGAAAAGGATTCAGAGGAACGCGGGCGGTGGTTGGCACACCAAACAGCACACCACAGCCAAGGAAGGGAAAGGATTCAGAGGAACGCGGGCGGTGGTTGGCACACCAAACAGCACACCACAGCCAAGGAAGGGAAAGGATTCAGAGGAACGCGGGCGGTGGTTGGCACACCAAACAGCACACCGCAGCCAAGGAAGGGAAAGGATTCAGAGGAACGCGGGCGGTGGTTGGCACACCAAACAGCACACCGCAGCCAAGGAAGGGAAAAGATTCAGAGGAACGCGGGCGTCGGGTGAATGGGACATGGTGACCCAAACACAGGAACATGCCAGCAGCAATAGGAATGGGAGGCATGGGGCGACCGACACGCATGGTGGCCCACGCATCGAGGCACCAAGGCTATTATTGGCCAGGGATAGCTGGGTGTATACGCTCTATCGACAACTTTGCTTTACCAAATCATCAATCGCCAGATTGACTGGCGTTGCCCGCCTTCGCCTTTCACGGTCTGGGGACAGTAACCATAACAAACCGTGGCACAGATCACGGCTATTACTGCGGATACTTCTTATCTCAGTTTATCGCCGTGCCAGTGGTTGACCCTTCGCGGGTGCAAGGCCCGCAGGACACTTGGGATGTAAAACTGGACTCGGAGGAGTGCCTTGGGGTGCCAGTGGACAGCTTCTATCAAGCTGAGCGGACAGAGGCAGGCATTGAGCAAGTGCCTAATCATCTCGCAGTACCGGAAGCCCATGACATGCCATGTCGCCTTGAGGGTATAGAAGGTCCCAGGGGATACCAAAAATGGAACTCCTCCAAGACCAGTTTTATATGCCGAAACACGGTTATGCTGGACCTTGCACCTGCGAAAGATCACCCACCAGTCCTAACAATGAACCGAGGCAACGGTCGAATCTCTCACAGCGACAAGATTTGCAGAGTTGTCAACATGGTCTCCAGATCATGCAATACCAGAGGGCCAAAGTGGGTTTGTTCCAACATCATTATGTGACCAGTATCCATTCATTCTATGAATAGGAGGGATAGGACCTGCCGGACCTCCCATGGGGGCCAAGCAGACAATTGTTTCCCACACTTGCCTCCCCCTCCCCTCCCCCTCCCCCTCCCCCTCCCCTCCCCCTCCCCTCCCCCTCCCCTCCCCCTCCCCTCCCCTCCCCCTCCCCTCCCCTCCCTCCCCCTCCCCTCCCCCTCCCCTCCCCCTCCCTCCCTCCCCTCCCCCCCCTCCCCTCCCCTCCCCCTCCCCTCCCCTCCCCCTCCCCCTCCCCCTCCCTCCCCTCCCCCTCCCCCTCCCCCTCCCCTCCCCTCCGCCTCCCCTCCCCCTCCCCTCCCCCTCCCCCTCTCTGTCCCCCTCCCCCTCCCCCTCTCCGTCCCCCTCCTCCTCCCCCTGCCCATGTCCCCCTTAATCCCTCACCCACCTGCACGTGGTCATAAAACATGCGGACGACAGGGGAGGCACGCGCCGCTGCATCCGACGGTTCAGGCGCGCCGCCTTTAGACCGCTGCTTCATCTTGCTGACCTGCAGTTGCAGTTGTGGTTATTTGTACAATGTTAGGGTTGGTTCATTCGCCCTTGGCCGGTGATTCATCTTGCTGACCTGCACTTGCAGTTGATAGATTATTTGTACCATGGCATTCGTCGGTCATTCATGCCATTGGGCGATTGGAGTTAAAAACATTTGGGAGAACCGGAATGTCACCAGACAGAACATCATTCTGCAGTAGTGGATTAACAGACAAGAAAAAGCCGGTGGAAATGAATCGTGGAATGAAGGCAGCAGGCAGACATCAAGCAACAAGATGCGGTTCATGTGGGCAGGATTTCCAGCTGAATAAAACTGGACAGGCAACGAAAGGAAAGTCCTGATATGCGTAGCGTATTAAACTTGACGCAAAAAGATGACATACAACGATGTCATAAAAGCCTCGACCACAGCAGCCTCGATCACAACAGCCTCGACCACAGCAGCAGGCGCCAGCACCACGACGAAATGGGAACGCAAGTGGACACACGGAATGGACACAGAAATGGCCACACAAAACGGACGAAGAGGCATTCCAACGGATGCATGCAGGCACTCGCTTTACCCCATCTCAAACCGAATGCTGCTTGTGCGCATGTGGCCCCAGGCTTGACCTGCAGCAGCTGCACCCACATTACACCTAGATTGCGCCCACAGTCCGACAACATGCAGTAATAGCATCCACACCCACCTGCAGCAGCCGCCCACAGCTGCTGCACTTGCACCACCCACCTGCAGCAGCCGCACCGAGTTGTCGCTGTTGCCCGTCACCACGTACTGCCCATCGCGGCTGAAGGCGGCGCAGCGGCAGCCGGTCTGTGGTGCGGCGCAGCATGCCACAGGACCCAAGACACGGGATGGCATGAGACAAGTGGTTTGAGACAAGTGGTTTGAGACAAGTGGTTTGAGACAAGCATCAGCAGCCGCTGGTATGTGGGGAGGCAGTCATGCGGAATGAAGCATGACACACAAGCCCATGACGATGACATGACGACGACATCAAGTAAGTCAGGCGTGGGTACGACAACAACAACATGAGCCATGGAGCCATGGGGCCTGATGCGTCCATGGGACATGTGCCCCCCAAGGGTGGCTGTGGACCGTGTGCCATGACGCACGGGACAAGGTAATTCCGAGGAAAGTGTCCGCAGCGCACATTATCGATGTGTGGTCAGCGAACCAGGGGTGTACGAACGTTGTAGGGTGGGACACCAGAGAAAATGAAAGGCCCCCGGGCGGGGAAGAAGAATAGCAGTTACCAGCACCACCTGATGCCCAGGGGTTATGCTCCCTGTGACAACCTGATGCCCAGGAGATGGCACGCAGGGTTGTCCGTTGCGACTGTGCGCGCCGTACTAGTGGGCCGGATGAGCATGGCAGGAGTGGCAATGAAGAGGACAACTATCAAGACGAGATATCTATCGAGGTCTCCCATGCTAACTTGTCAAGACACGATATCTATCGAGGTCTCCCATGCTAACTTGTCAAGACACGATATCTATCGAGGTCTCCCATGCTAACTTGTCCGAATCGGCAGCACTTGCTGAGGCAAATCTTGCGATGGGTGCGCACAGCAGAGCACGGCGCTACGGCGGGGGCATCCAAGACACTCCGACCCATGGCTACGACGTTGGGCACCGGAATCCACCGAGATGCTGCGAACGAAATCAGCCGCTTCCTGCGTCAGCGTTGGCACATGTGTGGCAGTCTGACACATGCTTACACGGGCATGCTTTCCTTTTGTGTGCAACCCTTCTCCTGACAACTGCAGGAGCTGGCATGCGCCTGTATTGAACACGTCAAACGTAGAGCGCCTTAATTCCATCCGTCTCTCTCCCCACCCACCCACCCTCGCACAACCCCCCACCCCCACCCACCTTGGTGTCAGACACCACGCGCGAGGCCAGGGAGGGGAAGATGCGGGACCGGGCGCCGCCCTGGTTAGAGCTGGGGGGCCGAGAAAGGGAGGAAGGAACAAAGGGGTCGAGGAAAATTATATGTATACATAGGAAATGGGATGAAGGGAATGGGGGCAGGTGCAAGGCAAAAGCCGGCGAAAAAAGCGAGGGCAGGCAGGCAGGTCGGCCGCCAGGCGGCCATGCGGTAGTGGGCAAGTAGACGTTGGGTGGGCACATGCGCAGACAGATGGGCAAGGGCGCCCGGACATACCATCGCTCCTTGCCTGGCCACCGCGGGGACAGGACGGCTTCTCTCACAACATTTCCCATTTGTTGAATGGGAGCAAACGGTCGGTCGACAAGAGAAACACCCATAATCCTTGACTATCAACCCTCGGCCATGTAGCCGCACACATCTCTCAGCTCCCAACCGCCCCCACCAAGGATGGCAGCAGCAACCCCCACAAAGCGCTACCCCATCCACCCACCCATGCTCATTCCTCCCCTCATGGCATGCATGCCACCCCAACATTTATCAGTCCTCACCTCCTCAGCTCGGGCGGGTTGCGGATCTCCTCGGCTGCGGTGAAGCTGACCCCCTCTGCGATGGCCATCGGCTTTGCGAGTGAGGAGCTGCCCTCAAACGCGAGGCCCTGCGGCGCGAGGTGGTCAGGGCCCGCGTTGAAGGCGCGTGATCAGGGGGTGTGCTCAGGTAGAGTGCGTGGTCAAGGCACGTGGGTATAGCGAGCATGGGCCGTGCGCATGTTTCACGTTGGGGAAACAGGGGCACCCGCATGGGATGTTTCGCGAACAGCCTGCCGTATACCGCCCAACCCATGGTGTATCAGATACAAGGGCAGGCAAGGCAGCACGATGCACACACAATCTCCCTCAAAGGCAGGCGAGGCAGCACGATGCACACACAACTCTCCCTCAGGAACATCAAGTTGACGCCCTTCTCTGACAGGGGCATAAAGTTGACACTGTTACATCAAAATTCTTCCATAGCTGACGCGAAAACAGGGAACCCGAGGCAAGCAGAATGCAGCAGTGACGGACCTTGACAGTGGGCTGCGCTGTCAAGGAATATCGTTTCAGGGTTTGATGACCCAAGCTAGCCAGAATTCACGCCCGTGGCTTTCCAGAGAGCAATGTGTGTGTGTGTGTGTGCGAGTGCGAGTGCGAGTGCGAGTGCGAGTGCGAGTGCGAGTGCGAGTGCGAGTGCGAGTGCGAGTGCGAGTGCGAGTGCGAGTGCGAGTGCGAGTGCGAGTGCGAGTGCGAGTGCGAGTGCGAGTGCGAGTGCGAGTGCGAGTGCGAGTGCGAGTGCGAGTGCGAGTGCGAGTGCGAGTGCGAGTCCGAGCGCGAGTCCGAGCGCGAGAGCGAGCGCGAGAGTGAGTGAGTGAGTGAGTGAGTGAGTGAGTGAGTGAGTGAGTGAGTGAGTGAGTGAGTGAGTGAGTGAGTGAGTGAGTGAGTGAGTGAGTGAGTGAGTGAGTGAGTGAGTGAGTGAGTGAGTGAGTGAGTGAGTGAGTGAGTGAGTGAGTGAGTGAGTGAGTGAGTGAGTGAGTGAGTGAGTGAGTGAGTGAGTGAGTGAGTGAGTGAGTGAGTGAGTGAGTGAGTGAGTGAGTGAGTGAGTGAGTGAGTGTGAGTGAGTGGGTGAGTGGGTGAGTGGGTGGGTGGTGGGTGGGTGGGTGGGTGGGTGGGTGGGTGGGTGGTGGGTGGGTGGGTGGGTGGGTGGGTGGGTGGGTGGGTGGGTGGGTGGGTGGGTGGGTGGGTGGGTGGGTGGGTGGGTGGGTGGGTGGGTGGGTGGGTGGGTGGGTGGGTGGGTGGGTGGGTGGGTGGGTGGGTGGGTGGGTGGGTGGGTGGGTGGGTGGGTGGGTGGGCGGGCGGGCGGGCGGCGGCGGGCGGGCGGGCGGCGGGCGGGCGGCGGCGGGCGGCGGGGTGGGTGGGTGGGTGGGTGGGTGGGTGGGTGGGTGGGTGGTGGGTGGGTGGGTGGGTGGGTGGGTGGGTGGGTGGGTGGTGGGTGGGTGGTGGGTGGGTGGGGTGGGTGGTGGGTGGGTGGGGGTGGGTGGGTGGGTGGGTGGGTGGGTGGGTGGGTGGGTGGGTGGGTGGGTGGGTGGGTGGGTGGGTGGGTGGGTGGGTGGGTGGGTGAGTGAGTGAGTGAGTGAGTGAGTGAGTGTGCGTGTGCGTGTGTGTTTGTGTGTGTGTGTGTGAAGCACAAGCTGCAACCAAGTAGAGGAACCGAATACGACACCGTACCTTGACAATCAGATCCAGCAGGCGGTCGGGTGCGATGTCAGACGTAGAGACAGGCGTCATTGTGGATTCTGCGACTTCCACCGCAGCCTGGTATTGCATCAAAGCAGCAGTGAAACGGACCAGGCAGGCAGCGAACTGCATTGAAAATTGCTACGACACACTGGTAGCAAGTGCATCATGCATGCTATAAAATATGAATAACCACCCTTGGATTAGAATAACTGAACACAGCTACCCAATTGGGTTATGGTGGCGACGATACCTGTCGGTGACCATCTCTGAGGAGCTGGGCCACCACGAGGGCGTACGCCTGTTGTCGCACCCATGGGTCAAAGCTCTTTTCCATGGGCGCCGGATGACCCAAGGCAGCAGTGAGGCGAGAATCCTATACACCTTTTTTTTCCTGCACCAACTTGTTGTGACCACAATATGGCAGCGCCACTTCTCGGGCAAAGCAAAAAAGACCGTGTGCAATACTAACCCCCTGAAATTTCCAAGAGTTTTATCGTCGCATTCACGTTGTCAGGCTAATTGACTTTCCGTCTGCAATTATCTAGAAGCCGACAGTTCAGGTAAAACCGGTCACAGAAGTGGGGTACGCCTCCTTAAGCAAACGAATGCATGGGCTTTCCCCCCGAATGCAGCGTTTGTGACTTCATGACTACCTAAAGCGACTGAATTAGTCGCCATTATTCTGGCCACAGACTGCCACGGTGCAACGTGCTGCGTGCTGCACGCAGGGAAGGAAACGTTCGTACCGTGTCCGTATCTTGCTCGTTTGTCAGGTCGAGCCCCAGCCCCCAGGTCGAAGGCTCGTGCGCGGGAGTGACAGCACTCTACAGTACAGCAGTCTAAGTTTCAGGATGGTACGTCCGACAGCATAAAAAAGCATGAAACTGGGATGTAAGGGACGTCACGTGCCCAACAATGGCGACTGCGCACAGGATATTACATACAATCAGCTGTGGCATGAAGGGAGGACGAAAGCAAAGCACCAAAAGGCAAAAGCTTACTCTTTGTGATAGATTACGAACATGCGTTATTTAACAGCGTCCCCTTTGAGTATCACCCCTGATTCGTCGGCGGACATCTAGAAACGTCACACGTTTGAAACTTCATGGGCTAGTTGTAGCTGGGTTCGGAGGCGAAGCTATCCGGCGCGAAAAAGTCCGTCAAACTCTGTACAAAATACTTGTTCTATCGATGTCTGCCTTGATCAAGTTTCTACCAGTGTGCTTTCAATCGCCTACGTAAAAGCCATGGCTTCTGCTACTGATGGTTGCGGGATTACCACGGCTGAAGAACTTAGTGCTTTATGCTTAGACTTGGAGCGAGTTTTTCAGGCTTATTGCGCGACCTTAGCCGAGCTGCTAAAGGATGCCCAGGACATAACCGTAGTCTTAAGACTATTGGAAGGAGCACGTGTTTTTTTGCTTTCTTCCGTGCGGGAGCTGCACGGACGACCAGACGACGATATAGCGGCCTCGCCTGGCACCGTTACAGGTAAACCTGACCACCCTTTCCCGTAAATTGGACAGTAACCGCTTTTGTTTTGACAGAACACGGACAGCCGGGGCGATGATCATGCCCTCCGCTGTCCTCGTTGGCACTGACCCATATGTGTGCCTGTGGTATTTGCTGATCCACTTGTCCGGGTACCACGTTCCTGATGGTGAAGGTGAAGCCAGCCCGAAGCGGCAGCGATTGGATGAGGTATGGCATATCCATCGCATAGCTAGCTTTATATAGTTCTCTTACCTTGATACGTGTATACGCTTGATCGCCCCATGACACTCGCCGAACATATTACAGCATTGATGACATAGGTAGGAAAACAAGATGCCAAAGCCATTGTTTTACTGGGCAGAGAGTAATCTAGTTTAACTGTGTGCCGTCGGAATCTGTATCGAAATTGGTAGGAAATGTAATTAATGATGGCCTCCCGGAACTATGTGTGTCCCAAAGGTGGTTTCATCCCCACGAGGGCGTCCTGTGACGAGGAGTTCTTTGCCAGCAGGGCGCTGGCAGGCCGGGTTTCAACTAGCCGATGTTGAGGCTTGGCAGCTGGTTGAGAAGCTTGACGGCCGTGGGGGCTTGGCAGCTGGTTGAGAAGCTTGACGGCCGTGGGGGCTTGGCAGCTGGTTGAGAAGCTTGACGGCCGTGGGGGCTTGGCAGCTGGTTGAGAAGCTTGACGGTCGTGGAGGCTTGGCTGCTGGTTGAGAAGCTTGACGGCCGTGGAGGCTTGGCAGCTGGTTGAGAAGCTTGACGGCCGTGGGGGCTTGGCAGCTGGTTGAGAAGCTTGACGGCCGTGGGGGCTTGGCAGCTGGTTGAGAAGCTTGACGGCCGTGGGGGCTTGGCAGCTGGTTGAGAAGCTTGACGGCCGTGGGGGCTTGGCAGCTGGTTGAGAAGCTTGACGGCCGTGGGGGCTTGGCAGCTGGTTGAGAAGCTTGACGGCCGTGGGGGCTTGGCAGCTGGTTGAGAAGCTTGACGGCCGTGGGGGCTTGGCAGCTGGTTGAGAAGCTTGACGGCCGTGGGGGCTTGGCAGCTGGTTGAGAAGCTTGACGGCCGTGGGGGCTTGGCAGCTGGTTGAGAAGCTTGACGGCCGTGGGGGCTTGGCAGCTGGTTGAGAAGCTTGACGGTCGTGGAGGCTTGGCAGCTGGTTGAGAAGCTTGACGGCCGTGGGGGCTTGGCAGCTGGTTGAGAAGCTTGACGGCCGTGGGGGCTTGGCAGCTGGTTGAGAAGCTTGACGGCCGTGGGGGCTTGGCAGCTGGTTGAGAAGCTTGACGGCCGTGGAGGCTTGGCAGCTGGTTGAGAAGCTTGACGGTCGTGGGGGCTCGGCAGCTGGTTGAGAAGCTTGACGGCCGTGGAGGCTTGGCAGCTGGTTGAGAAGCTTGACGGCCGTGGGGGCTTTGCAACTGGGCGTATGGCTGTGTATACAGCGCCCGCGAGCAACATGATGACTCGCCCTCGCCCTTCTCCTGTCCTGCTGCCTAAGTCTGTCAGGCTGGCGCACTAAGGACAGCTCTATGGGCCATTTTTCTCGTATCAAATGTTTCTTGAATCTAATGTTTCTTATATCAAATGTTTCTTATATCAAATGTTTCTTATGTCGAATGTTTATAATGTCCAAGTCTCATACACCGTGTTTCTAATATACGGTGTTTCTAATACCCATCATTTCTTATATCCCTCCCTTGTTGCCTATTCTTTGGATAACATGCGAGACCTGTTCTCACAAAGTCACCCCCTTGGCCACCCTCACGGCGATCTGGATGTCAACTGGATCACTATTCCACATCCACTATAGCGCTCCCACTATATTGCAGCCAGAGTACCGCTGCCGCTGTAGCGCGTCAGCAGGTGTTGCCTGACGGGCCGTACCATGGATGATGGTGCATGCATGGTACACCGCTGCTGTGCATGCTTGTCGTCGCCGACTGACGTAATGGTATGCACCTGACAACAGAGTAGTGGCCAGTACAAAGCATCACCCATGCCACATGGTTACTCAACCCATGGCCTCCCCACTCCCTCTCCCCCATTCTCCCCCCACCCCCACTGACACCCCACCACCACTCCTGCTGCATCGCTCCTGCTGCGATATTTGTCCTCCCACACGTGTACCCACTTGCGCAGGCGGCCGCCGCTTGCATCCGCCACGCGACAACCCTCACCAGACTTCTCCTCCAAGCACGGCGACCAGCACCCGCACCGCAGCAAGCATTCGCACAGCAACCATCAACATCAACATCAACATCGAGATCACCAGCACCAGCACCAGCACCAGCACCAGCACCAGCACCAGCACCAGCACCAGCACCAGCACCGTCGCTCGGCTCTGAGCTGGCTCTGGCGTCCGACCCCTTGCTGCGCTGCCACATCAGCGGTGCTGATGAACTGTCCTCCGCAGAGGGGCAGCCAACAGGGCCACCGTGTGGTGTCGACTCCCTAGCGGCTCTGATCCGGACAGCATCCTGGCTACTGGCGTCTGACCCCAGTGCAAGGTCGCCCTCATCATCGTCCTCCTGTGCGGCCGAGCAGTTGTGGAACTGCCTGCTCTTTGGTGCGTGCGTTGCTGCACTTGGCCTGCTGTTTGATGAGCACGTGTGTTGTTTTCGGCTGCTGTTTGGTGCTGTGGTGACGCTATCCTTGGCCCCATTTCTAGCGTTCGCATGGCCGTAGTCGCTCGCAGGTCCGTTGTCCGTCGCTTGCATGCACAGTCGGGTCACGGATGCGAGAGGCGGACCGCGAGGGCTGGTAGATAGAGGGCGGTGCGCTGCGACTGGACACCATTTGTAACCCTTTGTGGCGCAGGGCTGGACGGGGCGTTTGGGCCATGGACACTCCCTCGTTGTCCTACCTCAGGGAGACACGCATCGCTGTGCATATCAAAGACTCAGCTTGACCCTATCCGTCACGCATCCCCCCCCATGTGTTGGCAGTGGGGCTTGTGATCCATCGCCCAGGAGGAGGATGGCATCCCCAGCGGTGCTAGCACAACGGATTGATGAACCCTGTGCACATTATTCACAGTGCTTCAAGGGGATCCTGCCTTGCAGTTGCTTGCGGCGGTTTCTGGCATGCCCTCACCGTGTTGGCCCCTCATTCCAATTTGCCTTTGTTCCCACTGGCATGGCGGCCCCTTCTCCCGAATCGGTCGCTCGCCTTCCTCTCTCCTGGTGGCCACCAAACGGTGATGACTGTCCCACCCTTTTCGGAGAGCAGTTGTCATGCCCCGCTGGCTGACGTCCCTGCCTGAGGGGAGCCAGGTGCGCCTGTTCGATGACCTCTTCCGCTGCCAGGGACCCCTGGCCTGCCTGCCAGCCCTCCAGCTGGCCATGCTGTCGTCCCAAGCAGAGGGGGACACGGACATGCAGCTGTCGGCATCTGCCACGCGCGCCAAGCCGGCAGAGGGGAGGCTTGCCAGCAGACGCGAGCAGGACAGGTGGGTCGCCCAGGTGTTTGGCCCCTTGGATGGTGAGCCTGTCGGCCTTCATCTTAATATTTCCGATCTCAAATAGTTGTTGCTCAACCCCTGGGACTACGGTGCGTTGCGTGCTGCTCGTCTGCTGGAAGGTACCAGAGGCTCCGTGCATCATGACTTGGAGCAAACTGCCGTATGAGGCTCCATGCATCATGACTCGGAGCAAACTGCCATGTGCGTTGCCGCGATGCTGCCATGTGGTGGCGTGCGCGGCGGCTGACACACCCAGTTGGAACGGTGTTGTCATGAGCGCCAGGTAGCATGCGGTGGCTTACACACCCAGTTGGCACGGTGTCGTCATGACCGCTAGGTAGCATGCGGTGGCATACACACCCAGTTGGCACGGTGTCGTCATGAGCGCTAGGTAGCATGCGGTGGCTTAGTCATCGGGTTGGGTGGGGGCGCGACATGCGCGTTTGGAATAGGAGTGGTTTCCTTTTTTCTAAAGTTCTTGATTTGGTTTCGTTTTTTCTTAAGTTCTTGATTTGGCTAGGCTGGGTCAACGGGGGGGGCATGTGGAGACCGTGATTGGCTGCTGGCCACACCCAAGGAGTTTCCTTCATGCGCAGGAAAAGGTCGCCACATTCATCTACGGGGGACGTTGCATGTGCCCTGTCCAAGTCCCGCACAACTTCATGCCTCCACCTTCTGCATTCCTTTGCCATGGGTCCCGTTTCCTTGCCGTGCGCGCAGTTTGGACACACGGATAGGCACGGCCCAGGGGCTATCCCAATCTCCGGAAGACGCCCTGCAGGCCACTCGTGCGACCGCTGCCTGCGCGCTGCATCGCCTGTTCATGCGCGACCAGGGGCGGGGCATGGCGGCCGTGGTGTGGCAGATAGCAGCACACGCAGTGGCGGGCGCTGCAGCCAGTTGTCCCACTGCCTTGCTTGCTGCAGCCTCGGATGCTGCCGGGCCGCCGCAACCAGGTGGACTGGATGGCGCGGCTACCCCAGACACAGCTGCGAGCGCGCGCGTCACCGCTGGGGTTTTCCATACCTCCGCGCTCCCCTCTGCCAGCTCCTCGCTGGGGTGGCAGGCGCTAGTAGCGGACCTGGTCACCCAGCTCATCTCGTTGCCTGAGCGGTGTGCTGCATTGGATGGGCGACTCAGCAAATGGAGAATGGGGCCGGGGGCAGCGGGCGGCGACGTGTGCAGCTCAGCGCTCACTGATGGGCTCAAGGAGGCGTTGGATATTATCACACAGCCACGGTATAGTGACCACCTCGCTTGGCCGTGATGACCCTGTGATTCAGCAACCAGGCTTGGAAGTGCCCGACGTCACCTGCCGTGAGGTCGTGAAGGGGATGCGGAGGATGGCCGTGGGGTTGTTTCCTGCCTTGGAGGGATGATGGACAAGGGTGGTCAGTGCTCTTGATAATTATGATGATGATCATTTTTATTGCTTGGGTTACATGATCTATTTGAGATTTGCGGAACTGTTTGATTGTGTGAATGCAATGTTTTACCTTGCATCTGGCACATCATGACTCCCCTTGTGTCTGGAGGTCACTGCTAGTCCCATGCCTCTGCTGCCCATCATTGCGGGTGGCCGCCCTCATCACGTCCCAGGGGTCTGCTTCCCCACGCTCCTGCGGATGCTTTCGTCACATCCAACCATCCATCGCTGCAACCATGCGGGGAATCGCCGATGCATGCCTGGGCATGGCAGCCACCCATGGCTCGGCCACACGTCACCTTTCAGGGGCTGCGCCAACGCGGTGCATGCCACCCAGGGCAGCCATTTCTTGTGCACAAGCACATCCAGCGCCTGTGGTTGTCCCAAGAATGCTTGCGTGCTGCCGGTGCCAGGAGGTACTTCGGTCAGTGTGGCGCTGGGCGGTCCAAGCACAGTGGGTCAGTGTGGCGCTGGGCGGTCCAAGCACAGCGTGGCCTCGTTATCATCCATCGATTGTCACCACAAGCTGCAGTAGCCCAAGTCAGGCTCCACAGCCAAGGAAACCAGCTTGGCAACTTGGCGTCGCTATCTGCTACTTATTCTGTTTCTTCCCTGATGCGGACCTCTATTCTGTCGTCGCACTTATTCTGTTCTGCCCTGTTGTCCTCGGGCCTTGCTTCCCTCATGGTCGTGTGAGACCGCAGGCCCTATTTCCAGGCTCTCGTCCAGGGTCTGGTCCTCGGCCTGGAGATCCTCTGGGGCCACCCCTGCCGGTTGGTGGATGCCCGGACCACCGCACGGCAGCCAGCAGATGGTGCCATGTCAGCGCACGTGGCAGGGCACTCAATGGGGGGAAGTGCTCAGGCGGGGTGCAACGAAGTTTTGGATGTTGACCCTGGCGGTCACGCAGCGCTAGAAATTTGCTGGCTGGCTGTCGCCAGGGAGAGCGCCGCACACTTTGTGGGCGAGGCATTGCGCCGGCTGTGCCGCAGGGGGCAGGCAGGTGGGTTCCGGTGGGGGTGGCAGCTGTAGGGGAGTGAGATAGGTTGCTGGGGGCTGTATGCGGCGTGCTGGTTTTCTTTTGGAATTCAAATCCATCTTCACGGCATTGTATGGACTTTGTGCGCACGTCATGCAGACAATGGGCACACCTCACCCTGGGCACTAGCCGCGACTCGGCGACACACTAAAAGGCATTCACGACCAGGGGCAGCTTCTTGGTCTGTGCCGATGAGCGACAAGTTGGCCTCGCATGCCAACAGAAACTGCTGTAGCAATAGCTGGCATGCGATGTGCGCGATGATGTGCCAGGAATGGCTTTATCATGCTAGCATGCCTTCTTGTCAAGATGTGCATACCCACATTCTGCCATTGCCTGCCCACTGGCATTCCAGGGCAAGGGGGGGCCTTCGCCTCCATGCGTGCGAAGCCTCCGCCCGTGAGTGCGATAATGCGGCACCGCCGGTGTGATTTTCCAATAGATGCCTGCTGACATCTCTCCCTGTGTGCCATGCCGTTCTTGCCCCTCTCATTGTCCTTGGTGCCGCCGCACACATGAAAACATCAACAGACCTCGTGGCCACTGTCTTGGCGCAGCACGTCAGCGCCAAGGCCCCTTGCACCAATCTCGAGAGTCGACCTTTACCAGCGGCTCACAAAGTGGCAAGCGAGCGACGACGTGGGGCCGGCTACCCCACCGCACATGATCACTGGGGCGACGTGTTTGGTGTGTTTGCAGACGACAGCCACGCGCTGGAGCGGCTGGTGGTGGCGCTGCTTCACCGGATGGCAGCACAAGGCCTGGAGGATGGGGAAGCGGGCAGCATCCTCTGCAGCTTCTTCTCCACCGCCTTCTGGCGATCCAAGTCGGTCCGGTGGGTGTCCACTCTGTCCGTTTTTAGCGTAGCGCGCCAGTACCCTCCAGTTTGGGCGACGATGGCTGGCGTTTGCCGTCGCAGAGATCGTGGTACTACTGTTAGAATTAAAAAGGGTGGGCGGGTAGTTGTGAGGGTTAGAAGGTAGTGTGTGCATGCGTGCGCCTCTGCAGGCAGGTGGGCAGAAAACTTGAAATGACTTGGTGTGGTGTGCAAAAGCAAGGGCCCTGCCACCTTGGGCGCTGTTTGCTCGCGTGACACATGCGCATGACCCAAGCGTGTCTCGTGTTTTCATCCACCATGGAGAATGCTAAGGCATCCATGTTTACGACATCTTGCCGGCAGTGACGCTCTAACGCATGTGGCATACAGTATCGTGCGTCTCCATTGGCGGTGTCAGGAACGGGCCCATGGTTGTCTGGCACTAAGGCCCTGTCATCATACCTCCACATTCCTTGTACCTCATTGGTCCTTGTATCCCCACTTGGGTGGTTATTTGCTGTCCAGGCCTCGTAAGGGCTGCTGCATGCACGTACAGTGTGTGACCTTGCTGACATATTCTCATCAAAACCAACTGTTCATGCTATATACCGTACCAACATGCGCAGATACCTGCTGTCCGAGAAGCTGCTGCTGCAGGCCGTGCTGCCCCCCCCTTGCCTCCGCTGGCTTCTGGACCTTACGGCCATTCACCCGCCTGCGCAGCCTGCGCCGAGGGTTGACCCAGACGGGACACGCCTCAACCGGGCACGCGCCGATGGGAAAGGACAGAACCGTACGGCAGAAGAAACCGCAGGAAATAAAGGCGGTGATGCTGGGCTGGGAGCACCCACGGGGACGGGGCACTTGGCGGCGAGGCTATCTTGGTCGTGTGGTTGTGAGGCAGCGGCACCACCGGTGGATGCCGCCGTGCTGGCGACGCAACGAGAGGACATGCTGGCGTCCGTGGTGGCGCGCGCGGTGGAGCTGTGGGCCAGTGACCCGTTCGTGAAACGAGCGGCCGATCCGCACCACGTTTGTGAGTCCGAATCATGCGCATCATTGGTGTATTGAAATGCAAGAGTCAGATTATTTGTTTGTGTAAGAAGCGGCCGAAATCTGCCCCATCTGTGAGTGCGAGACGTCGGCATCATCATCGCATATAAGTGCAGAAAGGTGGCCAGTTGTTGGTATGGTGCTTGGCCAGCAGGTTTTCGTGTAAAGGCTTGCATGGGCTGGGCAACATCCACCTAGACATCCTTCGCACCTTCGTGATCTAATGCAGTCTGGTGCCGCACTTTTTGTGATGAGCATCTCGGTGGTCTTGCCTCATCTGGTGCCGCACTTTTTGTGATAAGCATCTCGGTGGTCTTGCCTCATCTGGTGCCGCACTTTTTGTGATAAGCATCTCGGTGGTCTTGCCTCATCTGGTGCCGCACTTGTGATGAGCATCTCGGTGGTCTTGCCTTACTTCAGAGGACCTTGGCCGTTGCTGGGACAGCTCTTGAGATTGGCTTGATACTACTATATACCTAGATGGGCGCAGCAGGAGCTGATGTGCTGTAATGCGTGCTGCTCTCCTCATCATGCGCGCTGCTCTCCTCGCTCATTCCAACCACACTAGATCTCTCGGGTGTCCTGCTTGCACCTCGCCGCCCTGCTTGCTAATTTTAGGCCCCCCTTGGACCACCACTCAGCTGTTGATCCCTCTCTGGCCCGTCTCGTGTCCATCTGTTGCTGCGACCCGCTCGTTGCTGTGCTGCCAGATGTCAGCGCCGCGGTGGCCGCGTTGCTGGGCGCCATGACCCCTGACCAGATCGAGCGCGCTGGCCTGTTGCCGGGTGTGCTCGTGGGCGTGTCGGGTGCGTGGGCGCTTCTTCTTGGTGGCCATGCTTGTAGTATTATAACCCCATACCCTACGTAGGTGCGCTGCTGGGCAATTGGGCATGGTGGGTGAGAATTCGTGGTTCTGCTTACTGTTTCCACACTTCGCTGTGATGTCGGGGGAAAACTCATGCTGTTTGTTGTCATCGCCATACTGTGCCACCTGTCGTTCCCTTTACATATTGTTTTGTTCTCTGTTACTTATCATTTTTATTATTTTCCTGTGCATGAGCACAGGCAGCATCCTCCTGATGTGAGAAAGCCGCATGCTGAGACAGGCAGATCAAACAGGCACATCCACCGTCCCAGGGGAAGATTTCTGAGTGCTGTGTGCTGGCATTACGTTGCAAGGAGTGACGGCGTCATCCTGTGGCCTGCCAGTTGGAGAGCGGTGTGGAGGGGAGGGGTGGCCAGGTCATAGGTACTGGGTGTTGTAAGGTGAAGCAAGCGAGGCGTTTCGGCTGGTTCAGGGCCACGTTCCCCGCGCCCCAAACGCCCACAGTTGTTGTTCACTTGCAAGTCTTCTCGGTTGAGGAAGTGCTTGGTAGATCACGAGGCCATGGACCACAAGGCTCAAGCGGGAACGATCCATGGCTTCACAAGGCCTTTCTTCTCAACGCGTTTCATTTTCACAAAGCCTTTGCTTCTTAGCGGCATCGATTTCGCTCTTATAGAAATGCTTCGTTTTGCTGGTTGCCCGCAGCTCGACTGGAGAGCCCGTTGCCATTGGTGCGACACATGGGCATGCGGGTGGCACGCCAGCTGTCCTGCGTGCTGTCGCCTGATGCACCGCTCCTTTTCGACGAGGATTCTGGTGCTGGCGCACACGTGTGGGAGGCCGCCTGGTGGCTGGGCCAGCAGCAACCCCCAGCGGTGGCCGCGGTGATGCCACCCGTGATGGCTGACCACGAGGGGCTCCATATGCCGGCTCTTGCGGCTGGGGGGTCGTCTTCAGCAGAACTCGAGAAGCAGCTGGGCAAGGGGTTGCCAGAGAAGGTGGCTCCCAAAGCGCGGGGGAGCGGTGCATCTTCGGTGCAGAGACCAGCATCAAAGATAGTGGGGGGGAAGCCCCCCGTTGCCAAGCGTGTGGTTGGCTTTGGCAAGGCCTCGCCTCTGATTCAGGAGATCCCGCCCAACGACAGCCGCAGTGATGGGATGGAAGTCGGGGGCGGCATGGCCAGGTGGGTGGATCGTGCCACCACTCACTGGTCTGATGTGCTGGCTCTATGTGTGCAGCGTGGGAAGACTGTCCTTGAACATGAATCCTCTCCCTCCTCCAGGGGCCCTGGCACAGACGCTTTGTCTCAACAAATTTCCAGCACGTTCCCTTGGCCATAACTCTGCATGCAAGCACACAGAGTTACAACTTGTTGATGTGCGCTGCTGTCCTATAGGCGAATGAGGTTTCGGCAAACTGTGCAGGAAACGCAGTCGCCGGGGTACTAGAAGGTCTTGCTGTCCCCACTTCTGCCATTCGCGCCAATGATGTCACCGTAGCTGATTGTGCTCTTGCCCAACAAGGAATAAGTGATTGTGCTCTTGCCCAAGAGATATCGCCGTGTGGGGGAGGGCAGCCGCGTTGCGTTGCCAGAATAAATACACTCTGCTGTGGCATCTTGTCCAAAGCCAGTTTTGACAGCTCGCATCACGCCATACTTTTTGAAGTCCTCTTACACGCCATACCAAATGGTCACTCTAGCACGTTGTTGCCTGCCCTTGTGGGGCACTGCCAGCAAGGAAATTGACAAGCACAACTCATCGACACTAATATATGTTATACTGTATTGTGCAATACATAATACTGTGTTCACGATAAAAACTGTGCAGGGCCGAGGAGCCTGAGGTGGTGGAGGTGGTGGACAGCGACGACGAGGACGACGAGGAGTGGCCCGCGCCGTCGCAGTTGTTCGAGTGCATCATGGCACTGGGGCAGGAGGATCCACGGGAGGTGCGCGCGCAAGCATAAAAACACTTGCACATGCGCAGGTGCACGTGCCCTTGTGCGCGCATGACACACGCGCAGACACACACAGCACGCACACAAGCACCCGTACACAAGCCCATGTACATATGGCCACACCCCGATACACACACAAAACGGAATGACTTCCACGAGCTGAGTATCCGCGCTATCAGCGATTAGGACCATCATGCGCTGCGTATCATCGGCAGGATGAGGGCGTGCGCGTACATCACGGGGGACAGCGCGCGCTTTGTCAACAGGTGTTGTGTGGGTGGGGCAACGATGCAGAACAGAAAGAACCGATGGAAGGCTACCAGCATCAGAGGGAAGGCAGCGGGCGTGGCGTAGGTGCAGATCCAGCTAGGATGGGTTCCCCTTCCTCCACGTGCCTGCGTGCGGCGGTGAAGAATACCCAGCGGCACATCATCTCCGGCTGGCCCCTCATCACCGCGCCCTGCACTCCCCCCCCTGCAGGTGGAGGCGGCCGTACGTGCGCTGGAGGGCTTGGTGCGCGCACGCCCTGATGAGCTGGCGGACCACGCGGGGGCAGTGAGTTCTTCCCCCACCTCTCTCCCTCTCGTCATGTGATGCTGGTAGTGGTGCGGCAAGGCCTCGCTGCCCAGTCATGCAAGGTTGCGCGTTTTGCTTACTTGCTTGCTGGGGCAGTGTGTCATTTCGTCATGTAATATCTACTAATATGTAACGAAATCTAGTAATGTCTTGTTTCCTTCATATTGTTTGCATGGAGACAGGCTTGTGGGTATAACAGGTTTTTCAAGAACTTTTGGTCCATGATCAGCACTGCTAACTTGCCATGAGTAATGTGGGGGGTTGAAAACTCGGGATCGACACCGAGAGCTTGTTCATGATCCGCAGTGGTTTACCAAGGAAGGCAGCAGCATAACAGACCTGCTGCTATCCCAGGCTGTCACTCGATTGCTGATGAACAACATCTGGTGTGTGTGTGCGTGTGTGCGTGTTTGTGTGCATGCGTGTGTGTGTGTGTTTGTGTGCGTGCATGCATGTGTCATCGTCCCCCTCCCCCCTCCCCCCCAGCTCACCCACGCGCTACTCTACGCACGCTATGGCTGCGTGGGCGATGTGGACGAGAGCGACGGAATTAGCAAGGACACGAGCGGTATAAAGGGCACGATCCAGAAACACCAGGGCACACAGGGGGCCTCCCCTTCCCCCAAGTGGCAGGGTGCGGGCGCCAGCACATCCGCCGCCCGCTATCGCGCCATGCTGGCCTTGGCCTCGTGCGCACCCATCCAGACCGTCAGGTGCGTGGCTACTCCCATGGTGGCTACTCCCATGGTGGCTGGAGCATTTGTGTGATATGATTGAAATGTTCCCCCTCTGATCCCTTCACCCCACCCCATCGCTGATCCCTTCACCCCACCCCATCGCTGATCCCTTCACCCCACCCCATCGCTGATCCCTTCACCCCACCCCATCGCTGATCCCTTCACCCCACCCCATCGCTGATCCCTTCACCCCACCCCATCGCTGATCCCTTCACCCCACCCCATCGCTGATCCCTTCACCCCACCTCATCGCTGATCCCTTCACCCCACCCCATCGCTGATCCCTTCACCCCACCCCATCGCTGATCCCTTCACCCCACCTCATCGCTGATCCCTTCACCCCACCCCATCGCTGATCCCTTCACCCCACCTCATCGCTGATCCCTTCACCCCACCCCATCGCTGATCCCTTCACCCCACCCCATCGCTGATCCCTTCACCCCACCTCATCGCTGATCCCTTCACCCCACCCCATCGCTGATCCCTTCACCCCACCCCATCGCTGATCCCTTCACCCCACCCCATCGCTGATCCCTTCACCCCATCGCTGATCCCTTCACCCCACCTCATCGCTGATCCCTTCACCCCACCCCATCGCTGATCCCTTCACCCCACCCCATCGCTGATCCCTTCACCCCACCCCATCGCTGATCCCTTCACCCCACCCCATCGCTGATCCCTTCACCCCATCGCTGATCCCTTCACCCCACCCCATCGCTGATCCCTTCACCCCACCCCATCGCTGATCCCTTCACCCCACCCCATCGCTGATCCCTTCACCCCACCTCATCGCTGATCCCTTCACCCCACCCCATCGCTGATCCCTTCACCCCACCCCATCGCTGATCCCTTCACCCCACCCCATCGCTGATCCCTTCACCCCACCCCATCGCTGATCCCTTCACCCCACCCCATCGCTGATCCCTTCACCCCACCCATCGCTGATCCCTTCACCCCACCCCATCGCTGATCCCTTCACCCCACCCCATCGCTGATCCCTTCACCCCACCCCATCGCTGATCCCTTCACCCCACCCCATCGCTGATCCCTTCACCCCACCCCATCGCTGATCCCTTCACCCCATCGCTGATCCCTTCACCCCACCCCATCGCTGATCCCTTCACCCCACCCCATCGCTGATCCCTTCACCCCACCCCATCGCTGATCCCTTCACCCCACCCCATCGCTGATCCCTTCACCCCACCCCATCGCTGATCCCTTCACCCCACCCCATCGCTGATCCCTTCACCCCACCCCATCGCTGATCCCTTCACCCCACCCCATCGCTGATCCCTTCACCCCATCGCTGATCCCTTCACCCCACCCCATCGCTGATCCCTTCACCCCACCCCATCGCTGATCCCTTCACCCCACCCCATCGCTGATCCCTTCACCCCACCTCATCGCTGATCCCTTCACCCCACCCCATCGCTGATCCCTTCACCCCACCCCATCGCTGATCCCTTCACCCCATCGCTGATCCCTTCACCCCACCCCATCGCTGATCCCTTCACCCCACCCCATCGCTGATCCCTTCACCCCACCCCATCGCTGATCCCTTCACCCCACCCCATCGCTGATCCCTTCACCTCACCCCATCGCTGATCCCTTCACCCCACCCCATCGCTGATCCCTTCACCCCACCCCATCGCTGATCCCTTCACCCCACCCCATCGCTGATCCCTTCACCCCACCCCATCGCTGATCCCTTCACCTCACCCCATCGCTGATCCCTTCACCCCACCCCATCGCTGATCCCTTCACCCCACCCCATCGCTGATCCCTTCACCCCACCCCATCGCTGATCCCTTCACCCCACCTCATCGCTGATCCCTTCACCCCACCCCATCGCTGATCCCTTCACCCCACCCCATCGCTGATCCCTTCACCCCACCCCATCGCTGATCCCTTCACCCCACCCCATCGCTGATCCCTTCACCCCACCCCATCGCTGATCCCTTCACCCCACCCATCGCTGATCCCTTCACCCCACCCCATCGCTGATCCCTTCACCCCACCCCATCGCTGATCCCTTCACCCCACCCCATCGCTGATCCCTTCACCCCACCTCATCGCTGACCCCTTCACCCCACCCCATCGCTGATCCCTTCACCCCACCCCATCGCTGATCCCTTCCCCCCACCCCATCGCTGATCCCTTCACCCCACCCCATCGCTGATCCCTTCACCCCACCCCATCGCTGATCCCTTCACCCCACCCCATCGCTGATCCCTTCACCCCACCCCATCGCTGATCCCTTCACCCCACCCCATCGCTGATCCCTTCACCCCACCTCATCGCTGATCCCTTCACCCCACCTCATCGCTGATCCCTTCACCCCACCCCATCGCTGATCCCTTCACCCCACCCCATCGCTGATCCCTTCACCCCACCTCATCGCTGATCCCTTCACCCCACCCCATCGCTGATCCCTTCACCCCACCCCATCGCTGATCCCTTCACCCCACCCCATCGCTGATCCCTTCACCCCACCCCATCGCTGATCCCTTCACCCCACCCCATCGCTGATCCCTTCACCCCACCCCATCGCTGATCCCTTCACCTCACCCCATCGCTGATCCCTTCACCCCACCCCATCGCTGATCCCTTCACCCCACCTCATCGCTGATCCCTTCACCCCACCCCATCGCTGATCCCTTCACCCCACCTCATCGCTGATCCCTTCACCCCACCTCATCGCTGATCCCTTCACCCCACCCCATCGCTGATCCCTTCACCCCACCCCATCGCTGATCCCTTCACCCCACCCCATCGCTGATCCCTTCACCCCACCCCATCGCTGATCCCTTCCCCCACCTCATCGCTGATCCCTTCACCCCACCCCATCGCTGATCCCTTCACCCCACCCCATCGCTGATCCCTTCACCCCACCCCATCGCTGATCCCTTCACCCCACCCCATCGCTGATCCCTTCACCCCACCCCATCGCTGATCCCTTCCCCCCACCCCATCGCTGATCCCTTCACCCCATCGCTGATCCCTTCACCCCACCTCATCGCTGATCCCTTCACCCCACCCCATCGCTGATCCCTTCACCCCACCCCATCGCTGATCCCTTCACCCCACCTCATCGCTGATCCCTTCACCCCACCCCATCGCTGATCCCTTCACCCCACCCCATCGCTGATCCCTTCACCCCACCTCATCGCTGACCCCTTCACCCCACCCCATCGCTGATCCCTTCACCCCACCTCATCGCTGATCCCTTCCCCCCACCTCATCGCTGATCCCTTCACCCCACCCCATCGCTGATCCCTTCACCCCACCCCATCGCTGATCCCTTCACCCCACCCCATCGCTGATCCCTTCACCCCACCCCATCGCTGATCCCTTCACCCCACCCCATCGCTGATCCCTTCACCCCACCCCATCGCTGATCCCTTCCCCCACCCCATCGCTGATCCCTTCACCCCACCCCATCGCTGATCCCTTCACCCCATCGCTGATCCCTTCACCCCACCCCATCGCTGATCCCTTCACCCCACCCCATCGCTGATCCCTTCACCCCACCTCATCGCTGATCCCTTCACCCCACCCCATCGCTGATCCCTTCACCCCACCTCATCGCTGATCCCTTCACCCCACCCCATCGCTGATCCCTTCACCCCACCTCATCGCTGATCCCTTCACCCCACCCCATCGCTGATCCCTTCACCCCACCCCATCGCTGATCCCTTCACCCCACCCCATCGCTGATCCCTTCACCCCACCTCATCGCTGATCCCTTCACCCCACCCCATCGCTGATCCCTTCACCCCACCTCATCGCTGATCCCTTCACCTCACCCCATCGCTGATCCCTTCACCCCATCGCTGATCCCTTCACCCCACCCCATCGCTGATCCCTTCACCCCACCTCATCGGATAGCTTGACAGCGAGGCATGGCCACACGATGCAGCAGGTCTCGTCCTGTGTTTGTACGGCTACTGCTTATGTCCCACCCTGTCATGCCTGCTGACATCTGTGCTTAATTTGCGTGGATGTGATGTATCCGGCGTGCCTGCCCACCCCTGTTCCCCACCACCCACCCCATGTCGTTCACCACCCACCCCGCAGCATGCTTGCGGCGGAGCTGTATTCCGCGCAAGCCAACACGGGCGACCGCTTGTTCATCCTGGATGTGCTGTCAGGTAACATGGGTCGTGCCGCGATGAGGAGATGTCGGGGTCAGGTAACATGGGTCGTGCTGCGATGAGGAGATGTCGGGGTGCGGAATCGGTTGTTTTGCGATGTGGAGTATGAGTGCAGCTTTGAGATCTTGAAGCGCTTAGATCTCAGAAAGTGGCGACTCAGCTATTATTGACTCAGGTGCCCGTTCATCGGCAGAGCGTTGCCCCGTCAGCGTTCACATTAGTTGCAGGCACCGAGCAGGGTAGGGGCAGGGGGGGTGTCTGGTGACAGGGGAGCTAGCGCATGGCATAGGGGTGCCATGTGGACGTGTCCTTTGCACGGTCGGTCCAGTATCGACGCCTACTGCCTCTTACAGTATCGACGCCTACCGCCTCGTACAGTTAATCTTCCCGTCTGGAATCCCATAATCACGTGGTTGTGCGACGTGGCTGCTTCTCATGTCGACTGTTGGCGTTGGCGCTGCAGTCGCTCCCAAGGGGCACCCATTGCCTAGCAGCAGCATCCATGATCCATTGAAGGGTTGGGATAAATTGGAGCCTTCGTGGAAGCCGTACAAATTCTGGGCTTACAAGAACCATGACACCATAAATTACCGATTCTGGTCTTACGAAAACCGTGAGGCAGCGTCCTGTTAGACGCCGCTGCCTTGGCTGCACTGAATGCCTTTATGCACTGAATGCCTTGGCTTCCGTTGCTCCCTCGGCTGGGTCATTTGTTCGACGCGCGTGTGAACCTTGTGTGCCTCAGACGCTGCCCTAGAGCTGTCGGGCCGATCGGTGGGGGATGAGGGTGAGGCATCGCGGGCGGGTGCCAGTAGCGCTAGCGCCACCGCAGATGCCAGCAAAAGTACCCCCACATCCTCTGAGGATGCCGCCGCAGACGCCCTGATGCTGCCACCGGATGTGGGGGCCCGCGCGAGCAGTAAAGGGGGCGAAATCTTCGATGGGGGGCGGACGCGGATTTGGGGCCACCGTCTGCTGGCGGCGCGCAAGCAGGCCCAGGGGCAGGGCGGAGGAGCGTTGACAGGAGGCGCGGGCGGCCAGATGGCGGCTCGGCGGAACATGTTTGGGCCGCTGGCGTCGCTGTTCATGCTGCCCATCATGCGGGGGTACGACCAGATCAGCCACGGGGTGGACTTTCTGGGGCGAGACTTTGTCGTGTTGGGACGGTGAGTCACCACACACACACACACTTGTCCTCCCCCAAGTTTGCTATGGTGTTTGCCCCCACCCCGTCTGCTGTATCCCTGGCTGCACCAAGTCTGCTGCAACCTTGAGGGGACGTCGGAGACATGGTCACATGGGCCCCTGAATCATCTTGACGTCCGTCTTTTGTCCCGAATGACAAGCGTACCCTCACTCTCCGCGCTCCCAGGGCTGGGTGTCAGAGCGGTCACACATGCAGCTGGTTGGCACGTGTATGTATGTATGTGCCCATCATTGAGATCGGTCGGGGTCGCAGCCCGGGATGATCATATTATGTGCATGGGCATGTGGCGGATCTGTCCCATAGGACATCAGGGCCTGGCCGAGGGTGCCCCAACACGCATGGTACTGCTGCCTACGGCCCAGCGTACTGCCACTGCATCTGTCCTGTATACCGAACGTACCTACTATCCCTCCCTCCCTTCACGTGTTCCCCACGCCTTGCGCTGCCTCCCTATGGCGTCCCATCCCAGCGTTGCCCTTTGCATCGCCAGCGCCGCTCCCCCATCTCCCATCCCAGTTTGTGTTTCTCCGTTGCGCACCTTCTGTCACCAGGCACCCTCTTATTTGTGTAATGAACACAAGTGAGACTACTTATACGGATGTAGTGTTCTAAACTCCCCAATCACCTCCACCACGCCGTTGTACATGGAACCCTTACCCTGAAATTTTTATCGGCTGCCCTCACCCCCCCTATGCCCTCACCCCCCCATTTGCCGCAGGATGTTGTACGCGTTTGGCACCTTCCTCGAGTGCTGCTTCCCTGCAGTGGCCACCGCACCGCTGGCGTCCGCGTTGGTCGACATGCTGCAGGACAGGTGCGGGAAGGGGAGGGGCTGGTTGGCACGCTGCAGGACAAGTGCGGGAAGGGGAGGGGCTGGTTGGCACGCTGCAGGACAAGTGGGGGGGTGCCGGGATGAAGACGCCGCAGATGTGTGCGCGCGTGTGTGTGTCAGTAGTGGCTGTCATAGTGGCTGTGCTAAAATGTGAGGACCCATGTGCTTTGTGCGCAGGCTACGACACGACTTGCTTCACGCAACATACCCTACCGCAGTGGGGCTCACAACTCACAAGCCAAACAATGATTCGAGGCCCCCCCAGAGTCAGTGCACCTTCACCCTGACTGTCTGGATGTGCATTCGCTGTGCCCTGGGTAACAAGTCAGGACGTGTGCAGGTGCGAGCATGCAGATATGGTAGGTAGCCCAAGGGTGACCTCACTCTACCGCAGTGACGGTAGGTAGGGTGGCTTCTGTACTGCCTGTTTGTGATGCTGTCACTCTTGCTCCATCTACGGCCTCACCCGGCAAGCACCCCACATTGAGTTGACCTTCGCATGTACCTGTTGAAGCGCTTTTGTGATTCTAATGTTGGCCTCTTGTTAAGTTTGACATGGTTTGGCATTCTGTCTGACTGCGCTGACATCATTCCTGGCTGCTATCTCCCGCCACCTGCCTGCCCTTCCCCTCCTGCAGGGCGGTCCACGCCCACCAGGAACCCTACGTGCGCTGCGGGGCGCTCTTTGCGCTCTCCCGTGTGATGATTACGCTGATACCGGGACACCTGGCGGCCGCCCTGTCAGGGGGGGACCCGCAACTGGCCATGCAGCTAGACTGGGCGTGGGAGTGGGCGTCTTCCGTCATGTCCACCGACAGCAACAAGCCGTGCCGCCTAGTAAGTCGAATGCTAACTCGGGCAACTGTGTGTCAACGCTTTTGTAAGTATTCGGTTCATCGAAGAAGCTGGTCTTTTAGTGAAATGGCACTTGATAGCAACATTTGTGAGGAGCATGGAACGTTATCTGTAACGCTGAACCATGCATATGCTCATCTTTTGTGGTGTTCAGTTCTCTTTGTTCCTTCTGCTAGGTGCTCTTCCACGGCTGTCTTAAGGTTCATGCTAGCTTCAAGCTTCATGCAAGCTTCAGACTGTATGCATCAATTTGGCAGCGCAGCGTGTCTCGGTCCTCCGTGTCTATTGTCTTGGAGGTTACTTTTTGCAAACGCTCTTGGCGGCTGCCTTGCTATCGCGGCTCGCACACTAGTGGTTACCGGGGATTGTTCCGTGTGTACCATTATTAGAGCGTGGGTTGTTGCTTGTGTGTCATTATTAGAGCGTGGGTTGTTGCTTGTGTGTCATTATTAGAGTGTGGGTTGTTGCTTGTGTGTCATTGTTAGAGCGTGGGTTGTTGCTTGTGTGTCATTGTTAGAGCGTGGGTTGTTGCTTGTGTGTCATTATTAGAGCGTGGGTTGTTGCTTGTGTGTCATCATTAGAGCGTGGGTTGTTGCTTGTGTGTCATCATTAGAGTGTGGGTTGTTGCTTGTGTGTCATTATTAGAGCGTGGGTTGTTGCTTGTGTGTCATCATTAGAGTGTGGGTTGTTGCTTGTGTGTCATTATTAGAGCGTGGGTTGTTGCTTGTGTGTCATCATCAGAGCGTGGGTTGTTGCTTGTGTATCATTATTAGAGCGTGGGTTGTTGCTTGTGTGTCATCATTAGAGCGTAGGTTGTTGCTTGTGTGTCATTATTAGAGCGTGGTTTGTTGCTTGTGTGTCATCATTAGAGCGTGGTTTGTTGCTTGTGTGTCATCATTAGAGCGTGGGTTGTTGCTTGTGTGTCATCATTAGAGTGTGGGTTGTTGCTTGTGTGTCATTATTAGAGCGTGGGTTGTTGCTTGTGTGTCATCATTAGAGCGTGGGTCGTTGCTTGTGTATCATTATTAGAGCGTGGGTTGTTGCTTGTGTGTCATCATTAGAGCGTGGGTTGTTGCTTGTGTATCATTATTAGAGCGTGGGTTGTTGCTTGTGTGTCATTATTAGAGCGTGGGTTGTTGCTTGTGTGTCATCATTAGAGCGTAGGTTGTTGCTTGTGTGTCATTATTAGAGCGTGGGTTGTTGCTTGTGTGCCATCATTAGAGCGTGGGTTGTTGCTTGTGTGTCATTATTAGAGCGTGGGTTGTTGCTTGTGTGTCATTATTAGAGCGTGGGTTGTTGCTTGTGTGTCATTGTTAGAGCGTGGGTTGTTGCTTGTGTGTCACTATTAGAGCGTGGGTTGTTGCTTGTGTGTCATCATTAGAGCGTGGGTTGTTGCTTGTGTGTCATTATTAGAGCGTGGGTTGTTGCTTGTGTGTCATTATTAGAGCGTGGGTTGTTGCTTGTGTGTCATTATTAGAGCGTGGGTTGTTGCTTGTGTGTCATTGTTAGAGCGTGGGTTGTTGCTTGTGTGTCATCATTAGAGCGTGGGTTGTTGCTTGTGTGTCATTATTAGAGCGTGGGTTGTTGCTTGTGTATCATTATTAGAGCGTGGGTTGTTGCTTGTGTGTCATTATTAGAGCGTGGGTTGTTGCTTGTGTATCATTATTAGAGCGTGGTTTGTTGCTTGTGTGTCATCATTAGAGCGTGGGTTGTTGCTTGTGTGTCATTATTAGAGCGTGGTTTGTTGCTTGTGTATCATTATTAGAGCGTGGTTTGTTGCTTGTGTGTCATTATTAGAGCGTGGGTTGTTGCTTGTGTATCATTATTAGAGCGTGGGTTGTTGCTTGTGTGTCATCATTAGAGCGTGGGTTGTTGCTTGTGTGTCATTATTAGAGCGTGGGTTGTTGCTTGTGTGTCATTATTAGAGCGTGGGTTGTTGCTTGTGTGTCATTATTAGAGCGTGGGTTGTTGCTTGTGCGTCATTATTAGAGCGTGGGTTGTTGCTTGTGTGTCACTATTAGAGCGTAGATTGTTGCTTGTGTGTCATTATTAGAGCGTGGGTTGTTGCTTGTGTATCATTTTTAGGGTGTGGGTTGTTGCACAAATGAATGCCTTGCAGGCCCCCAATCATGGAGACTTTCATCATGGACGCAGAAGCAGGACTAAATAGAAAAGGCACCTCTCAGTGACCTATTCCTTCCGCCGTCTTTCGCATATGTGGGCATGCAAAGCAGCCTGTCCTTTGCATAAAGCTGTCTTTGTCCAATCAGTGGTTGCATGTATTTTAGACTGCTGAGGCAACACACAGGCTGCTGAGGCCAGATATGAGCACTTTGCATGTGATGTTGGATTTTGCTGTGCTTGTCTACCAGATGGCGTCAGGAGTGCTTGGGCTACATGCAGACCTGGCGGGGCGTGCGATGAAGCTCGACCTAGAGATCAGTTAAGGGGACTCGGCGCGGCGAATATTTTCCGCGCAAAAAAAATTCCGCGGTACCCCTCCGTGCCGTGAAAAGTGGGTGCACGGTGAACGCACCCCTTGCGGAAGTGGCCATGGCGACTGCTTGTACACGAAACGTGACAAATCCGGCACGTGGAAGGCAGAAAAAATGCTCGATTGTTGGAGAAGATTAGTTACTGATTCCACTTTATGGTGGGATGGTTGCGATCTGTAATGTCGCGGGCTTTTTTTCTTTACGATCGGCAGGGGGGGTCCGACCTGAATTTCTGTCGGGATGAAATGAATTAAGTATCATGTATGCCTTAGGGTGTGATGTTGATTGTTACCAGCTTTGATGGTCGTAAGGCAAGCTAGTTTAATGATGTTTCTAAATCCGTAAAAATTCCCGCTGCTATCTTTACGTTTCCCGTCATTTTGCTGTAAGATAACATTAGGCCTGCGCGATGCGTGCCCAAGCTCTCCATGAAAGGCTGGCCTTTCTTGTGCGCCTGGGCACGAATAAATGCCCGTTACGGTACGTTCTTGTATAAAACGTCTATAGTTAGCGTTTTCCTGCTTTCTTGGCTCGTTAAACGTAAGCTTTTTGCCTTCTTTCCGGCCAGATGCTGCCATGAAGTTGCGGGTCCTGGCGCTGCATCGTTAGATTCCTGGATGTTTTTCAGCCAGTTTGTATGTGACATGGCTGGCTTGCTGCAGCGCGTGGCCCACAACCTGTCGGGAAGGTGTCATGCTTTTGGTTTCCATGCTTCTCTGAAATTTCTTTTGCTTTTAGGACAGTTGTGTTCGAGGAAATTCACGCGGTCTTCCTAAGCAGCGGCATCATTGTCCCCAGACACTGACAAGCTGGCACCTGTCTCCTAAAAAAAAAAATTGGCTCGTGCTTGCTAGAAAGGAGGCGGCATGCATTTTGCTGGACACAATGCGTTGGTGGCACACGCGTCAGGTAGGTTGTTCCAATGTTCTCTTCACCTTTCCCACTGAGTAAAGGATAGCCTTTGTAATGCTAGCCAGAGCAGCTAGCCTCGGGTTGCTGGATAAGAACTCAGCTTATTTTCTCTTTATATACTGCGTGTGTGGTCCTCCACGTGTCCGGCTTGTTGGGCATTTTGGAATAGGGTTTTTAATGTGTTGTTGGGTGGAACAACTTGGTTGTTGGCACAAAAGCACACATTATTAGCCTGAGATAGGCATTACATATGCTGCTCAGGCGTGTCGTCCTCCCAGCCTTGTTGTTAAGGGTAGACTGGCAAGGTTGGCTGTGCCGATGGTGGGGTATGGCGTATGACGCACTGGGCATCCTCCTCACACTCCGTGATCAAAGTGGGCATGTTTTTGGGTGTCTAGGGTCGCAAAACACATTACATTTTGGCTCAGCACTAGCTCAATTCTCTTTTAGCGTCTACCCAGGTGGCATCACAGGAAAATCAATAGTTTGAGCATCCAATTGCTGCTTATGTCCATTGGAGTGAGGGGCAAATGCGTGGTAGGCCCACGTCCAAGCCATTAGCCAACCTAAGAATCTGCAGTTTCTAAGCTAACTAGGCCACACAACACGGGCCGAAACATCACTTATCCAGTCATAGGGACCTGGGCCAGTCAAGAGGACCTGGGCTTTGTAATATCCTCATGGCAGCAAGGGCGGGTGGGTGGGAGCTGCAAAGAGGACTGGTTGTTGCCCCGCCACAACCCTAAGTAGCCGCCGACTTAGGTGGGGTGGCGGACGCCAGCCCACTGACCACCAGGCCAGTGGCGCCGCGCCGCCCCCGGTCCACAGGACTGCCCCTGGTCCACAAAACTGGACCCGGTCCACAGTACCGTCCCCGGTACCCCCACACACACACTACCGTACCCCCCCCCCTCATACTACCAAGTCAGACCTGCCTACTGCGGCCTCCCCTCCCCCTTTGAGACTTCCGCAGGTCATAGATAGAATGAGCGTGAGCTCACAAAATCCAATTGCTGCTTATGTCCATTGGAGTGAGGGGCTGCCAGAGAATACATGTTTATTACAAATGCGTGGTAGGCCCACGTCCAAGCCATTAGCCAACCTAAGAATCTGCAGTTTCTAAGCTAACTAGGCCACACAACACGGGCCGAAACATCACTTATCCAGTCATAGGGACCTGGGCCAGTCAAGACGACCTGGGCTTTGTAATATCCTCATGGCAGCAAGGGCGGGTGGGTGGGAGCTGCAAAGAGGACTGGTTGTTGCCCCGCCACAACCCTAAGTAGCCGCCGACTTAGGTGGGGTGGCGGACGCCAGCCCACTGACCACCAGGCCAGTGGCGCCGCGCCGCCCCCGGTCCACAAAACTGGACCCGGTCCACAGTACCGTCCCCGGTACCCACACACACACACTACCGTACCCCCCCCCTCATACTACCAAGTCAGACCTGCCTACTGCGGCCTCCCCTCCCCCTTTGAGACTTTCGCAGGTCATAGATAGAATGAGCGTGAGCTCACAAAATCCAATTGCTGCTTATGTCCATTGGAGTGAGGGGCTGCCAGAGAATACATGTTTATTACAAATGCGTGGTAGGCCCACGTCCAAGCCATCAGCCAACCTAAGAATCTGCAGTTTCTAAGCTAACTAGGCCACACAACACGGGCCGAAACATCACTTATCCAGTCATAGGGACCTGGGCCAGTCAAGAGGACCTGGGCTTTGTAATATCCCGCACCCACTACCTGGCCACTTGGCCGCAAGCTGTCGTATGGCCCAAACTTCTCGTCGCCCCCCTTGTCCCCTGCCGCTACCAGTGCTTCCATTCCAACCAGGCGGCAATACAAGAGGGAAGCCAAAAGTATCCCCGTAGGGACCCCCCACTACGGGGGGGTTCTCACCCATGTGGGCGCTGCCCTCGGCAGCCACCCCTGAAGGTTCGGCAATTCTTTGTACACCTTTCTTCACATGCAGGCATAGCACCCCCGGCACCCCAAGGACGCAGCTGCGTCTGGGATCCGCTATCGCCCCGCCATAACATCTTTCCCCTTCCCCGCTGTGCACCGTCAGTCCCAACAACTCGTCCCCACTTAAATTACGCGTCAACGACCCCACCACTCCGTCCTGGCCACCGGCCGCTGAAGACTCAATTAGCACGAGGAACTGTCAGGCTGTTTAGGGTGCCGCACCCCTTGGCGCTGGGGCTGCTGCTACCCAGCTCCTGCACTGGCCTGGAGGCTCGGTATCCCCCTTCTGCTTGCTCGCATAGCGCCCTCATGCACTATCGAAATTTATTAACCAGGCCCAGCGCATCCGATACACAACAAATTTGCCTGAGGCGTAATCCCCCTCCGCCTGTAGCTGTTACCACCCAAGCACTGCCACGATTGCCCCGCTTTAGTTGTCCGATCAAGAGTCACTCCCGCGTCTATCCAGACCCCTCCCGCGAGCTCGGGGTGGCGAGTACAACGGGCGAGCAAAAATACACAATCTGGCACTGGCAACTACCGCCCGCACTTTGAATGGCAAATTCTTGGGGTGCTGCCGACCCCCGTCGCGCAGCCGTCATAACTTTACATAAAACAGGCCCCCGAATAATAATTCGGAGGCCGGTAGCTGTGATTTACATTCGTCACCGCCATAGCAGTGAACACACGCCCCAGTATGGGCCGTCGACACAGCTGCAAAGAGGACTGGTTGTTGCCACGCCACAACCCTAAGTAGCCGCCGACTTAGGTGGGGTGGCGGACGCCAGCCCACTGACCACCAGGCCAGTGGCGCCGCGCCGCCCCCGGTCCACAGGACTGCCCCCGGTCCACAAAACTGGACCCGGTCCACAGTACCGTCCCCGGTACCCACACACACACCCACACACACACTACCGTACCCCCCCCCCTCATACTACCAAGTCAGACCTGCCTACTGCGGCCTCCACTCCCCCTTTGAGACTTCCGCAGGTCATAGATATAGAACGAGCGTGAGCTCACAAATACGCTTGTCAGAATGAGCTCGAAATTGGGGGTTGTGTTTCCCCCCACTTAGTGGAATTTCGAATGTATGGATGACCCAATTCGATGTGTTGATGATTTGATTTTTTTTTTGGCTAAAAAATGTACCCATTTTGTGGTAAATTAATAACTCAAACAAATGTGATTATTTTGGCCATGTGAATATCCCAGACGTTTTAGAAGTGGAGGGACTTTGCAGGAATGTATGGGCAGGTCATTTGGATAAGTGGTTTGTCTTGGGCAAAATATCTCATGAATAGCGTCCTTTTCTATTTTTAGCTCGCCACCGGTGCGTGGTTGGGGGGAGTACCCCCAACAAGTGGTGGCATGAATGTCCAAACATCATATTTATGGTACGCAATCATCACTAAATGGTTCCCAAGTGCATTGGAATTGACATTCTATTAACCGTGGAACTCCAGGGTAACCAGACTCTAACAACGAGTGGAGCACATACAAAAGGCAGGCCACGTACATCCGGCCCGCGGCCGCCGATGCTCATGGGAACACTTATTGCTTGGCAATTAATGAATTACAGAGGGGTGACAAAGTGAAGGGCGGCTGTTGTGGTGGTTCACCTTGCGGAAGTCCTTGGCGGCTTTCTCGTTGTGGGCGGGCCGAACGAGGCCGCTGTGGGGCCACGCGTCCGTGATGTCATCATGCATGCGGGATGCAATCAAGCATGAGGGATGCAGACGCCAAGAAAGAGCAACATGTGTTGCACATCAATCGGACGACACGTTCCCTGTGTACAACATATGCAGCATAACTATTCTACGGAGTGTTTTTATGGTACTTGAGGTCATCATGGTACTCAAGGTCATTATGGTACTTCAGGGCATTATGATACTTAAGGTCATTATTTCGTTGAGAGAGAAAAGAGTCGTTCCACACATCAATCAGACATTACCCCCCACCTATATCATTGCTTTGCGGGGGGAAACAGGGCGATGTCATTGTGGCCAGAGAACGGGGATAAAGCAAGTATACGAAAAACGGGGGGGGGGGGGGGGACGGGGGGGCGAAAAAAAAGGATGACGAGCAAAAAAGGGGGGGGGGGGGGGGGGGGGGGGCTTAAGTTGGGAAGAGAGGGGACAAGAAAGTGAATGAGAGGGATGACCGGGGGCGCGTGGAGACAGGTTGAGGAGGCCCATCGTTGGATTAAGGGTGGTGATGCAAAGGGCCACGAGCCACGAGCCACGAGCCACAAGCCACGAGCCACGAGCCACGAGCCACGAGCCACGAGCCACGAGCCACGAGCCACGAGCCACGAGCCACGAGCCACGAGCCACGAGCCACGAGCCACGAGCCACGAGGTAGCCATGGCTGACGGCGGCGCTCATAACTTTCACGTTTGAGCACCGAATTTAGCCGTGAATATCACAATCGATGCGTCTTTCTACGACGCACATGCTGATATAATTTTCCGAAGCTATTAAGCAATATACGATGAGCAAACGCCCCTCGACGCAACGCAGCCTGGCGGCTGCGCTCGGCAATGAAAATACGCCTGCAGCCTCGGCTGCAGCTTCGCCCATGCACCGGCCCAGACGGCAACGGTGACTCTAGTCGTGCCCTGGTGCTCGCCCAGCCTCCCGGGCTTGCCTCGCCATCTGCATCGCCTGAACCTAAGCGCAGTCGCTCTGCTGAGCCGCCCTGGGAAGAGACCTCCTTTGACGTCAACCGCCCCGGCTACTGGCAACGCAGCCCAGGATGGTTCATGGAAGACGTGTTTTACGGGTCACACGCCTCGCTTCTAGCCCTGTGCGTGTACCTCACGTCCCACAACCGCGGCCGCTGGCCTGGTGATGGCCAGCTTGTCGACCCCGCCGAGGCTCTCCCAATCATTCACCGCATGAGTCGCCCCAAGCTTCAACGCTTCGCCCTCTGCTCCCTTGTTGGACGCTCCGAATCCGCGATCTGGGCTTCCCCACCGCCCCCCCCCACCTTCCCCACCGAAGCCACCATCCGCACCCTCCTCAAGGAAGCTTTCGAGCAGCACGTGACCCCCCTTGCCGCAGATGTACGTGGCGGCGATTGGAGGCACGCTGGCTGCTGAGCTTCCCACCATCCCCACCGCCACCGCCACCCTCCTCGCCTCCACCCCCCCCCCCCTCCGCCTCCACCGACTCCATCACCGCCCAGCTCCGCGACATCGACCAGCGCCTCAAGGATAACGCAATTGCTATCGAGGTCTTGCAGAACACAGCAGGCCTCACCGCCCAGGCAGTGAAGGACATTGCCGCCAAGCCAGCCCCGGCTGCATGGCCTGGCCGGCGATGCTCCTCCCATCACGACCTGGGCGGACATGCTTAAGCAACATACCACCTCAACCACCTCCGCCGTCGCAGCCCAGCTCCAGCGGCAGACGCTTGACCTCCGCGAGGAGGCCGAGCTCGCCAAGCGCAGCCTCAACGCCATACTCAAGAACTTCGACATGGAAGAAGGTGAGAATTCCGAGAAGCTTGCACGTGCGTTTGAGAGCAAAATCCTTGCACGCATGGGCCTTCTTGGTGAGATCAAGCTGACCGCCCACCGCCTCCCCCGCGCGCGGGGTAAGGCTGCCAGGGGCGCCTCCGCTTCTTCTCATCTTTGAGAGCCCAGCGGACAAGATTTCGTTTCTCAGACGCCGCAAGCGGCTCGAGAAGACTCACTTCACCGTGGACGACGACTTGACCCTGGCACAGCAACAACGGCGACGGGAGCTATGGCCGACCTACCTCCAGCTCCGGCAGACCAAGGCGGGCCAGCCGGTGTACTGGAAGGGGGCGGCCATCTACGTCGGCCACAAGCCCTGGCACGCGACCCCCTCGACCACCGCGGCCCCAGCAACTCCAGCCCCAGCCTAGGGGAATACAGCAGCAGTAGTGTAGAATAGTTAGTAGACCGTGGCCTTGTACATGCCCGCCTACTACAGGCACTATACCAGCTGAGGCCTAGCATTTTTAGTCATGTACATGTGTGCCTATGATGAGCCACCCTCCAGATGATGCCTAGCTTTATTTAATTATGCAGTGCCCATGCAGGGAGTCACTCTCTGCTGAGAAGCCATGCCCTAGCTCTCGTATAGCCATGATGATCTTCCCCCACCTGGCATGCTCCCCCTTAGCTGGGCATAGCGTGATAGACCATGAGGGTGCAGGTGCCCTGGTGCACCTAGAGCAAGGGTAGCTTACATTCCCACCCTTGCATGAAGTAGCCTAGAATGTATTAAAAGCCATATGCCCCTTCTCAGGGATATGTGCTACATCTACTCCCAACGGAGTGATGTTGATAATTAATTAATACAAGGGCCAGAGCAGGACGTTTAGTTTACACCCTGCACTTGCAGCAAGTAGCCCAGAATGTATTAAAAGTCAAATGCTCGCCCTTCTCAGGGATATGTGCTACATGTACTTCCAACGGAGCTATGTTCCAGTTTGATATAAGGGCCACTACGGTACTAGTGTTTGTGGTGAAGGCCCTCGGGTTTAGTAGGCCGGGTTATAGGGTTTACCTAGAAAGTGCATGATGTAGGGTAGATGTTTCCCATGAGGGAGACAGGATAGAAACGATGGCGAACCAATCTCGCCCGACACGGCGCAGCAAATACGCATGAAAAAAGCGTAGGTCTCCTGCAGTATATCCTACTGTATAGGCCCGGTGCCAGGTGCCTACCCGTGACCGCGCATGCAAGCGAAAACGTCAAAATTTGCCGAACATGCGCGACGAGCTAGGCTGGCACCCTTGACCACCTGCAAGCTGGCACTTACCATGCACACGCCAAAAACGTATAGTGAGCGCCCGGTCGCCGGCACCCGCGAAGCGAGTCATCCATTCCAGGGATCCGGGCCAACGGATAAGCACTGTCACCTGCAGCACGTTGCAGCGATGGAACACAGGACGAGGATGCAGGATGTCAGGGGGCATCTACGCCTGCACGAGGGACACCGTTGTCCTTCGCCTCCTAGCTAGCAGGTCCGGACCATGACCGCCAGTACGAATTCAGTTGCCTCTGCGCACTGGTCTAAAATCACGCGAGTCTTATTCTTACCTTGCTCGTTCCCTCCACCAAGGCGTCTCACGGAACGCTCGGGAGGCCCACCCTCATCCCAATCCCGAGACATCTATGGAAGCATTCTGTGGAATCGGTCGGCACCTGGGCCAACGCACGTACGCAACGAGCCTCGGGTTTCGATGCCCCCATCGGTGCTGCTCAAAATACCAAACCAACACACACCGTGACTGCACCGCGCTGCACACTGGTCAGCAGCCTGGTGTCCCGGACGAGGCAACGAATTTCATCGTGCATGTCCGGGCCAAGAACAATTAAAGTAATATGTGGGGCCGACCAGGCAGCTGCCGAGCGTGCCCCACCACCCTCTCTCTAGAGAGAGAAAGAGAGGAGTTGTTGTTGTTGGAACACAGTCGGGACGCGACACATCGCGCAGATCACAAATGTCTTTTATAGACCACTAGACCGTTGATTTCAAATATATTTTCAATCGTGGCACTGGTCAACTAGGTATCTTACCATGGGGCACAAGTCAAGGCAAGGGACCACTTGGTCTCGCACCCCCGAGTTTGGCACAAGTCGAGCACCATTTGGGCGCAAGGCAAAGTTGCGGACATGAGCAGCATATCCTACTCTGAAAATGGATCGCAGCATGTTGGTGACCGCGCCGTCCAGCTTGCGGGCCAGGTCGGCGGTGAGGGTCCACGTCTCGGCCCCATACGTGAGAACAGGAAGGACGAGGACCTAATTAAACAGGTCCTGTTTCTCGATCTGGCCCAGGGGCTTGCGCCACAGGGCCCGGTACTGGCGTAAAGCGTGCCAGGCGAGGGAGATGCGATGGTCCACATCAACCTCGCAGCTGGGAAGCAGGCTGCCCAGCAGCTTGACGCGGTCTCGATACAGGACGCGAGAGCCGTCTAGGAGATAGAGGGGTGGCGGTGAGTGGGTGAGCCCAATCGCCAGAGCCTCTGTCTTCTTGCTGACCTCAAGCCCCACTGCACGGGCCCTGATAGCCAGGCAGTCAAGCCATGTCTGCACGTGCCCAGTGTCCTCGAAAAGGGTGGTGTCGTCAGTTAACGTAAAGGATTTACGTTAGATGGATAGAGATTGTTACGCTCTTTCCAGCGGCACCTTGAACGCCTCATTTGGTTAAGGAACGTAAAAGTTATGACGTTTCCTAGGCTGTGCCGACAGTACCCGGCGCGCCACTGTGGGCGCGTACGGACACAGGATGTACAAGTGTCACTTTGATAGTCCGCAGGACGTTGACAGGACTTGTACAGGACTTGATGGTCAATTGATAGGTAGGTGTGCTGTAGCGCGCCAGGACCTATGAGACAATTGATGCTGACCAGTGTACGGATAGGTCCACAGGACTAGCCGTATGGACAATTGATAGATCTGCGCGCCAAAGGCGTGCCAGAGTCTGTGTAATCAATTGATTGACAGTTCAGCTGTGACAGTGCAGCTGAATACTTGGACGCGTCCCTAACAACCTATATGAGTGACTTGGTCACACCGGGACGCTAGTTCTTGCGTGCACGTTCTCTTGGCACTGCGACCCTGTCGCCTGTGCTGCGTGCAGTCTTGGAAGTGACGTGACTTACGTCTGTGTTTCCTGATTATTAATAAAGGCAACTTCCTGCAAGAACCATGGCGGAATTCGTGGCATTCTTACCCTCACAACTCGTATTACACGCTCTGTCAAAAAGATGCCAAATTCGGAAGAATTTCGGATTCCGGGCGATGAGGAAATAGCCGCTCCGCCGGCTGGTTCTTCGTCAAGACCGACGGTGCCGTCGTGGCAACAATTGCTCGACGAAGTTACAGTTTCGCTCGACGAGCTTCATCGTCAGCAGCGTGCAGGTCACGCATTGCTCGGGGATAACCCCGAGGACCCCGATTTGCCAGCACTGGTGCCGGCGGTACGCGCATTATTGGACCAAATCCGCAACATTTTATCGACATTTACGGTCCAGGTGCGGGGAGGTTTGCGGTCGGTGACCGAAGTCACGACTGCCATTGAGGAGTTGGACAACATCATCTCTTCACTCACCGGTTACCAGAGAAACCTGCAAAACTGGGCATCGCTTCGCACGGGGGGCGCGCCGGCGGTGTCAACAAATTTGTTTCAAGATCTCGCGCTGCTATCGCTGCTCACTCGCGGCGTACGCAGTCGTGAGCGCCAGGTTTTAATTAATCTGGTGGCATTTCTCGCCTCTGTGCGAGAGTGGATTCCCGCGGGGTGGGAATTATTGACGATCTTTACACATCCTCTGCGCCTCGTCGCGCGTCGGCGCGTCGGCACTTACGCGGCGGGGAGCACGCCGGTTTTAATTCATACCGGTGCAGGTCCGGAGCTGGATATGGAGGATCGAGAGTTCGTATACACGTACTGCGACTTCAGGGGCCTTGACTACTAGGTCGGCCTAATTTTCTTTCGCAGTACTCGTCGACATATTTTGTCGATTTTCAGCGGCAATTCGCGGGGCGGGAGCGACACCGGCGCAGGCGGCAGTGGCGACACAAAATTTTGTACATACTTTTCTGCTGTTTTGCTAAGGTGTTCTTTGAATAGCTTTGTGCAAGATGGCTGAGGGACGCCGTAGCAAGGGCCCAGCCAGTGGGAATAATAATGGGGGTGCTGGTAGTGGAACCGCTCACGTAGATGACGTGGGGCTTACCGGAGAGATTACCAACCTTCCTCACAATAATAATAATGCACAAGCTGTTCATGGCTTTGATCTCACCACACAAGGTCTTTTAATTGTCAATCAGCTGCAGCCTGTAACATCTGACTCTAAGCCTAAGCAGGCTGAAGAGTTTGTGGAAGGTCTGGAAGGGTTCCCTAGCTTGTACGGTGGTACAAATTACTATCAGATCTGGATAGGAAGTAGCACTTTTGGCAAGTGTACTGACCAGATTAAGGACCTGACCAGGGAGTGCAAGAAGGCCAATAAGGCCTGGGCACTGTACGTGGCTGAGCTGAAGGAGCTGCTGGAGGACCAACGCAAGAAGGTCGGCATCCATTGGCAGGACAAGTATCAAGGGTGGGAGGTCATTAGGGGGATCTCATCCAGAATTTCCTTAACTATTGCAAAATGGTTGAGGAAGGCAGGGCCCACGGTTTCAACGTGGCAGATAACATAGCCCTGACCAACTGGTTCAAGGTTTCTGGGCTGGATAAGGCTACACGTGGCTCTTTAAAGTCATGTGTGCCCCACACTCAACCCTCAAGGCCTACAAGGTCATAATCAAACAAGCACTCGAGGCAGAGGAGCTGTTTGAGGGTGGAGTGCCAGCAGTGAAGGCTACCCAGGCAGGTGGGCGTACCCAGGGGGCTCCAAGACGTCTGAGGCTGACAGAAGCCAGGGAGGACGAGGGGCAACCATAACAAGCGCAAGGGCGATCATTCACCTGACTCTGACAGGAGGTCACACTCCAAGTCGGTGTTCAGGCGGGTGGGTGGTAAGCCCAAGCAGGGCAACGCGCCTGACAACGGGGGCAGGCCAGGGCAAGTCAAAGATACAATGCTACCTGTGCAAGGGGTGGGGGCATATCAAGAAGGAGTGTCCCAGCTTCAAGAAGTCCCAGGGCCAGGGCAGCAACAAGAATAACAACAACAACAGCAAGAAGAACAACAACAAGTCCCAGGGCCAGCCTTCAAAGGGCAGTCAGCAAGAAGACAACAAGGAGCAGTGACTGTCTGAGGCAACCCCTACACACCTTAATTCACCCAGGGGGAGGCCAGGTGCTCCAATGCAGATTTTATATCTGGGCAACAAGAGGGTGATCTCCAGGTTCAGGGTGGCCCCAGGTCACCTGGAGAGGTACAGGTTCCTATGAAGACGTCCTTGACAGCTGGTGCAGCTGTAAGAATGTCTGACCCCATGCATCCTCGTGCTGGGCACGAGGGTGGACCTCTCATTTTGAGAGAAACCAATGTACAACCACAGAGGGGTGTGAAGGCCTCTGGTGGTATGCATGTGGTCCCTGCTGGCGGTCCAGGTGTTGGGCATGAGCAGGGTGACTCAGGCTCTGAGTCAGAACAGGATGGAAGTCAGCATGGTGATGCTGGACAACCTGACAGCACAGTCCTGACTGTGCCAGGGACTGCTTCCTCTGTGTACCAGGAGTTGGGTGCCCGAATCCACAACATGTTTGGGCATGCCACTTCTCTGTCAAACAACTTTGCCTTCCGTATGGGCAGGGCACCCCTTCTCAAGGCAGTGTCAGCAAGCTGCCTCACGGTGTAAGTGCCAGTTGTCCTCCAACAAGCCCAGGAAATCACATGCCAAAGCTCTACCTCAGAGCATTGGTGATCTGCAGTGTGATATCCAACACATCAGGGGCATGCAACTCAGTTGGTGTGCGTGGACAGGTACACAAAATACAAGGTGCTAGAGCATTTACCTTCTATGAAGAACAGGTACTTGCTGGCTGCCCTGCAGAATGTAAGAGCCAAGTTTCCTACCACAAGGATCCAGGTGGACATGCAGTTTCAGCATCTCAAGGGTGATCCTACCCTTCCTGAGTTGCTGGTTACACCTAGGGAGGCTCATGGGCAGCAGGGTGCTATCGAGAGGGCAATCCAGGAGGTCAAGAAATTGATCATCTCTGAAGACTGGGTACCCTTGTCTGCACCTGCACTTGTCAGGAGTGCATGGCTGAGGAACGTGGAGCAGCAGCTGAACAGCAGGGTTAACTTCTACTATGATGGAGTTGCTGTCAGCCCAATGGGTCTATATCATGGCCTGTGCCCACCACATGTGCTGGAGGGCTGGAAACATGCTGCACATGTCACCTTTGCCAAGCTGAGGGAGAAGGACCGGGGTTGGAAGATGCTGGAGCCACAAGTGGGTCAGAAGGTCCTAGCTTGGAAGGAACCTAGCCTTTATGGCAAACGTGGTAGCTGGAGTCCTGGGGTGGTTACCCAGGTTGATGAAGCTAGCCACGCATGCTTGGTCAGCAGGGAGGACGAACCAAAGCATGTGCACCGGCTGAGTTGGTCATATGTCAAGCCTAACCTGATGAATGAGGGCAGTCAGGCACAAGGCTCACAGGATCTGCAGGATTTTCAGGTCCCAGGTGACATCACTGACGCAACGACCACATCTGTTGCAGGGGAATCTGTCAGCCCTGGCCAGGTTGCAGAGGTACTTGTTGAACAGGCTGCAAGGTCAACAGCTGGGGAGTCAACTGTCAAGCCCAAGGCACTAACCAAGCCCAGGGGGACAAGTTTGGCTGGATTAATTGGGGCTCTACAAAGAGCCAAGAAGCAGCCCAAGGTAGCCAAGCTCAGGTGGCATGGCAATCTGGGGCTGGACACTGCCTTAGAGGTAGACACTAATTCTCAGGTTTCCATCATTGGGACCAGGGCTGCAGCAGGGTACAGCATGTCTGAACCCAGCTATCAGTTTGTGTCTGACTTCAGTGGCGGGGTACACGTGAAGGTACTGGGTGAGGTATTCATTCCTATCCTTGGACAGGACACTGCTTTTTGTGTCTTGGAGGGCTATCAAGGACCTGCTCTTCTGGGGCAGAATTTCCTATGCCAGGATGGAGTAGTGATCACGTCCTCTCTCCTGACTAAGGAAGGGGCTGGTCAGGTCCCACTGATTAATTTCAGGACCACTCACCTATCACGTGCAGTAACCAGGTCGGTTAAGCGTGTGCAAGTGTGCCAGGGGCAGGAGCCCTTGGTTGATGACCTCATATTGCCAGCTGCTAGTCATCCAAGCAGTTTGGGCATTGGTCCTCACTCACTTGCTGGACACAGCCCTATCGACTACCAAGGCCTGGTGAAGCTCATGTCCTCTCCCATTATGTGTCCCCAGGTAACACTGGGTCTGATTAAATCTGGGGAGGACTGGATTGTCAAGGACATGGTCCTTGTATTTGTACCCACCTGACCTGGCTAGATAGATAGAGGCTCTTGTACAGGAGCCACTGTTTTTTATCCCGTTGGATTTGGCCTACAAATGAGAAAGTTGTGGCCAGTTTTAGTAATCAGGGATTAGTACCTATGCCAAGTGGATCCTTATAGGCAGCTGACAAATCTGTCTATGTCAGCTGACCTATGACATGTCAGATGAGAATCTATGACAGGACAGTTGACTGATTGACATGTACACTGTGCATGTCAGATGTGGCGCTGATATGTTCACGCCAGATTTACTTCATCATCATCAGATCACACACAGAGAGATCTTTTATTAAATAGTTAGATTACTGTGCAGCAGTTACAAGTTAAGACTGTACATCAGTTACAAGATAAGGCTGTACAGCAGTTACAAGATAAGATTTATTCTTGTCTAGATCTGATTGGTAGCCTGTACACTGACCTAACCTGATTGGTGGCCTGAGTATTACATGAGAATATTCCTAGGCACATTCCTAGCCAGCCAATCAGGTCATTCCAGTTTTCTGCCTGTGTTTTTTCCTCGAGTTAATAAAACAACTGAGGAGCCTTGCCAAAGGTACTCCTCACTATCATTCTGCCTCAAACTGAGTCTCTGTCTCTTTGCTTCCATCCTCCATAGCCTGTACCTGCAAGGACAGGCACATTTGGGTTCCAATCACAAGCATTGTAGAAGGCAAACCCATTAGTTCTTTCAACATGGTATCGGAGGTTTGATGCCTACCCTGCATTTGAGGAGCAGAGACATTCATCTGACTACCCCAGAGACAACACCCAGACCCAGATCAACCATGGAGGATCAAGACACCCAAACTGCTACCAGACAGCCTGACTACACCTCTCTTGTTTCAACAGTTGCCAAGAGCTGCAAGAAATTTGTTGGTGCAGCTGGTGATGATTACAGCAAGTGGGAGGAGTGGAAGAATTTGTTTTTGGCTGTTGTCAGTCTTTTCAGTTTGGATGCTGTCCTGCTGGGTACTGAGGAGAATGACAGGGCTGATAAGGCCCTGTGGGCAGCTTTGCTCACCTGTCTAACAGGTGAAGCTGCACGCCTAATGGCCACTGTGGCCAACAAAACTGGTAGCCAAGCATGGCAGTGTCTCATGGAGAACTATGAGCAAACCAGGCTAACCAAGAGTCACAGGTTTGAGCTGAGGAGCAAGCTGCACCGCCTACAGAAGCTTCCTAACGAGACCATGCAACAGCTCGTGAGGAGGGCGGAGCTTCTACGTGCTGACTACCAGGCTGCAGGGGGAGTCATCCAGGACCGTGATTTTGCTGCCATTCTACTGGGAGCACTGACAGACGAGTACCGCCCTGCGCTGGTGTCTGTAAGGTTCAACGAGGAGGACCCACTACCTGTGGTGAAGAGGGCACTCATGGAGGCGGAGGATCTGCTCAAGGGGGGACGTGCTGTGGTGAAAAAGGAGAGTGCTGGCACTGGCCAGGCCTACCACACCAACAGCAAGGGGAACGGGGGGACCAAGAAATGCAGTCACTGTGGCCTGTCAAATCACAAGGACAAAGACTGCTGGAAGGAGCATCCTGAGAAGGCCCCACGCTGGTACCCCAACCAGCACAGGGGGGGCAAGGGCGGCAACCGAGGGAACCAGAGCAAGGGACGCAACGCACCTGCTGGATCCGCTGCCAACGCAACTCAGGAGGCGGCTGAACTGCCGCCTGGCTTCTGCATGGTCACCATCGCCGAGGAGTCGCCGTCGACGCCGCTGGAGGCTGCTGCTCTCACGCAGTATACGTGCGACAAACTCAACTGGGTGCTGGACTCGGCTGCGAGCAGCCACATGTCCCCGTGCCGTTCTGACTTCGTGTCACTTATCCCCCACAACAGGCAGATCGTCGGATCAGGCGGCGACCTGCAAGCTGCTGGAGTTGGCACAGTTTCTGTGCATTTGCCGGGGAGCGAGCTCCGACTGGATGGAGCCCTTCTGGTCCCCGAGCTGCCCGTTCGGGTGCTCTCTGTTGGAGCGCTCGTGAAGGCTGGCCACAAGCTGGATTTCAACCAGGAAATCGCTGTGGTGGACAACAAGGCGCACAAGATGGAGCAGAGGGACAACGTCTACGTGTTACCTGCTCTCAACAAGAAGGCGGCGCTGGCGGCCACGACCGTGCGGCCGTTGGGGTCGCTGTGGAGCGCTGGCCTGCCAGTGGCGGCCATGTCCAAGACGCTGGGCTTTCTGCCTGGCTTTTCGCGGCCTTTGGGGCTGCAGGCTTCTTCCCGAGGCGCTTTGCTGCGCCCGGTGTCGTCGCCACTGTCGTGTGGCGGCAAGGGCGGTTTTTCCGCTGACAAACCTGCAATTGTGCAGGATTTTGGCGTGGTGGGGACGGCAAGGAATGGGATCGGCTTAGTACCGGTCGTTGGGGCACACGGGGAGGACGGTTCCTGGAGTTCTGCGTCGGGCAGTACTACTTATAGCCCTCTCGTGCCAGATCAGGTGGACTCTGCTCCACCAGTTTCCCTGACCCCTCCAGCGGCGAGCTCACCTGGCTTGCCGTTGTCCATGGATGTCAACCTACGTGGCGTGCTGGGAGAGCTTCCCCAGCCTGGCATCGTTTGGCCTACTAGTGCCAACACGCAGACGTCACCAAGCCTGCTGCGTGACGGTTTCGCTCCCTGGCCAGAATCAAGTGGGGGTTTGGCGTGGCGCGTCTCGGGCGCCAGCATTTTGGATTTTGCTGCGGGGGGAATTCCTGGTGAGGGGAGGCCACCAGATGCACCAAGTCCAAGCCCAGTCCTGGAGCCAAGTCCTGGAGCTGGAGTCGTCGGCTGCCACGTGTCCCTGTCAATTTGGGACTGTGCTGAGCCAACAAGTTGCCGGCACAAGTGCTGCCTTGAGCACTAAGGCGGTCGGTGCGGGAGCCCTGCTTCCGCTATTTTCATGGCGATTTTTGGGGATGCGCTATGGTCACGTTCGTTGGGAATTTGATAGCTAGCTTAACTAACCCCTTATGATCTCAAGTCGCCACTGTTTTTCGTTCGTGAAAAATTGCTTTAGACACGAATATTTTGTGGTCTATTGTGCTGTTAGGTGCGGGGTCCTTCCGGCCTTATGCATCTCGCATAGTCTTGTTTTGTTTCTGCTAGACTTTTTCATAGCGCTTCGTCGGGATGCGTTATTTGAGTTCTAGACCACCTGTGTTCATCGTCCCCATGACGTTCTTCTACCAGCAATGGTATGTTTTCCAAGTTCTTTGTAATCTTGGTACGTTTGGCTAGCGCCGGTTTGCTGGCCATGTCTCCGTTCTTGCTGACCCTTTTTGTGGTCAATCTGCACGTTCATTTCATGTCGTGTGTGTTGCCCATTCTTAGGGCATACTTTCTCGTTGCATGCTAGGTTTGTTCATGCAGTTTGCGGTTGTGTCTTTTGTACATAGCCTGCGTTTGTGCTCCTGACTTTGTCGTCGCTTCATGTCCCGTTTTTAGTCGCTTTCAACTATCGTTGGTTAATCAGAGCTGTCTTTTCAGTTCGTTCATGTTGGCTAATGCTAAGATCCATGACTATGTCGGTTTATGTTAGTTACCTGTGTGATTAAGGTGTGTCAGGACTACGTGTTCTGCTCCTTGTTCACCGTTGGTGCTCTGCCGTAGGTCGGATGCTTTATGTCGTTAATCACATGTTTTATGCGTTAATCATACATCATGTCCCCTGCATTGTCTAAGAGTTTGCCTGTGTTAGAGCATTTTGTGTGCTTCTTCATGTTTTCAGGCGACGCTAGAGTGAGGGGGGTGTGATCCAAAGCGCATCTTCCCAACGAAGTTTTTGACTTGGCAACACATGCTAGTTGCTGGGCGATGCGGCAATCTTTCCTGCTGCTTTCGTTGGACACTCGGCGCGTCACCGGTCCGGAGTTCCAGTTTCCAGTTTCCGTGGAGATCGTTTTTTGACTACTTTGACCACGGTGTTTGCTAGCGAGGGGGGTGGATGTTTTTCGCCCACTTACCCGTGATCAGTTAGTGTTTGATCCTTACCACTGGCCTGGGTTGCATCCCATTTTTGGTTTGGTGCCATGTGGGTAAGGGGGGTGTCAAGGTTGTACCCAAATGTCACCTTGATAGTGAGTACTGAATTTAATTCTAGAGTCCTATGTTTGGTCAAGGCTTGACTGGCTGAGAGCTTTTCCTCTAAGTGTTATACTTGACAGGATAGCACTAGAGCAAGGTCATGTGTTGTAAGGGGGGTGTCAAGGACATGGTCCTTGTATTTGTACCCACCTGACCTGGCTAGATAGATAGAGGCTCTTGTACAGGAGCCACTGTTTTTTATCCCGTTGGATTTGGCCTACAAATGAGAAAGTTGTGGCCAGTTTTAGTAATCGGGGATTAGTACCTATGCCAAGTGGATCCTTATAGGCAGCTGACAAATCTGTCTATGTCAGCTGACCTATGACATGTCAGATGAGAATCTATGACAGGACAGTTGACTGATTGACATGTACACTGTGCATGTCAGATGTGGCGCTGATATGTTCACGCCAGATTTACTTCATCATCATCAGATCACACACAGAGAGATCTTTTATTAAATAGTTAGATTACTGTGCAGCAGTTACAAGTTAAGACTGTACATCAGTTACAAGATAAGGCTGTACAGCAGTTACAAGATAAGATTTATTCTTGTCTAGATCTGATTGGTAGCCTGTACACTGACCTAACCTGATTGGTGGCCTGAGTATTACATGAGAATATTCCTAGGCACATTCCTAGCCAGCCAATCAGGTCATTCCAGTTTTCTGCCTGTGTTTTTTCCTCGAGTTAATAAAACAACTGAGGAGCCTTGCCAAAGGTACTCCTCACTATCATTCTGCCTCAAACTGAGTCTCTGTCTCTTTGCTTCCATCCTCCATAGCCTGTACCTGCAAGGACAGGCACATTTGGGTTCCAATCACAAGCATTGTAGAAGGCAAACCCATTAGTTCTTTCAACATGGATCTCCAAGAAGTGCGTGGAACCTGTCAATGACCTGCCTCCTGCACGACGTCTACTCAAGCTCAAGTTTGTTATCAAGATGAAGGAGGTGGACGGGGTCAAGGTACCACATGTCAGGCCAGTGCTGAACGAGTTCAAGGGTACTGGTGAGTGCACTGCTGAGGAGTTGTATACCCCTGGCATGTTGCATGACACTTGGAGGCTGCTGCTGTGTGTATTTCTAGGCCTTCTCAACAAGGGCTTGGACTATGGCTCGGTGGTGGTAGACTTCAAGAGGGCATTTCTGGAGGGGGATGCAGATGTGGCACAGGAAAAGTGGGAGGGCAAGACGCCTTTCTATGTTAGGGTGCCTGCTGTATGGAAAAGGGACATCCACACGGAGTTCCTTAAAATCCTCAAGGGCCTGGAGGGCCTGAGGTCAAGTCCAATAATCTGGAGGGAGACTCTCAACCGTTTCCTGAAGGAACATTGCAACTTGAAGGTCTCTCCTGTAGACCCCTGTCTGTTTCTGGGGCAATGGGAAGGCCTGCCAGTGTATGCTTCGCTGCACGGGGATGACCTACATCTGATAGCTCCCACGTCGTGGCTTAAGGAGCTGATCTCCATCATTAAGTCCAAGTTTCCTCTGGGTAGGGAGCAATGGCAGGTGGAGAATGAGCCTCTGCTGTTTGTGGGCATGGAGGCCACACTGGTGAAGAAGGGGGGAGAATGGCGTATGCTGCTGGTGGGGGGCAATGATTATCAAGAGACCCTCATTAGCAAGCTTCCTCCAACCATCACACAGGCACTGTGTCCCATGGTGAGGGGCATGGTTGCTTGGGTGGCAGGCATTTCCAGGCCAGACCTTATGGTCATAGCCAGGTTGCCTGATGACATGCTGGTGGAGCTAGGGTCTGCCAAGGTGGCTGATCAGGTCAGGGCTTCATCTGGCATTCTGCTGTCTGCAGTGGATTTATCACAACCCATTTGCATGGAGCTGTATGTGGATAGCTCAATGGACAGCAGGCAGGTCTCCAAGGTCAGGGGCAGGGCTGCAGGGCTCTTTGTGCTCAGACAGGAAGGCCTGGGGAGTTTGGTGAGCTGGTTTAGTCGCCTGCACAAACGGGTGGCTGTCAGCAGTGATGTGGCAGAATGCAGGGCTATTTGTGAAGGCATTCACACAAGCCTTTATCTGAAGGAGTTGCTTCATCAGATGACTTCTAACACTCCTTGGCCACTTCAGGTTACCCCATTTAGGAGGCGCCTCTAACCCGTCAATTGTTGGGATAACTATATCGTGGGACCCTGCCAGGGACCCTGGCGTAGTAGCCGCCAATGGGAGGCTGCCACGTGGCACCCTGAGATTCCCATGGGACTATCTGACCAATCAGCGACTGCCACGTGGCACCAGGGACCCCTGGGACCCTGGCCACCCATGGGACCTCCCTGTCCAATGGGACGCTGCCACGTGGCACCCATGGGACTCCCTGTCCAATCGGTAACTGCCACGTGGCACCAGGGACCCTGAATCTCCGTGGGACCCTGTACTCCCACGATACTCCCTGTCCAATCGGAGCTCGCCACGTGGCACCCAGGGACCCTGGCGTCCCATGATACACCCTGTCCAATGGATCCTGCCACGTGGCACCCATGGGGGTCCCTGGAGTCCCATGGGACACCCTGTCGAGTGGATGGCTGCCACGTGGCACCGTGTGAATCTGGAATCCCACGAGACTGGGCTGACCAATCGGGTCATGCCACGTGGCAGACAAGTCACGTGACAGGCGCGGGTGGCGGGAAATCCCTATTGTTCGTGGGAATCTGGTACCCCTATAGCTCCATTAGCTATTTATAGTATGCGGTTTAGATTTTTTTTTAAGTGGGGCTCATTGTGGGACTCATTGTGAGACAAATTTCAATAGGAATCGGTCTTATTAAAAGTTATATAAGACAGTCCATGGGATATAGCCTTTTCCAATAGGCTATATCAGTTGATCCCTATTTGCCTGTTTAAGGCATCACCCGGTTATACGATGGATGGGTGAAGATACGACCGATCATCCGGTGCTTGTACTCATCGAAAATGTCGCTGAGAAGGTCGGCCAAACCCGTTGGCACGCCCCCGTTGGCCTCCGTGTCGTCAGCCACCAATCCCGCGCACAGAACAGTGACCAACTCATCAACGCGACGCTCCATCACATTCTCGCGATCCACATCAGGAATGGACGCAAAATAGGCGTCCCTCGCCGCCTTAGTGTGGGGGCCAACGGGGACCTTGACAGTTCGGTTGAGCACCTCCACAAAATCAGTGTACGCGTGATCCATCTGCTCCAAACGATCAGCGCGGGTAGTGTACAAGTACCCCTCCGCCTCACGCAAGCGGGGCACAGACACCTTGTCATAAATGGCCCTCAGCTGATCAGGCGTCATCTCATACAGGCGGCGGGGTGTCACCTTCTTTATATCGACGAACCACCAATAGGGGTTGGCATCGCGGAACTCCAGTTCCTCGTCAATCAAATTGCGCACAGCGCGAACCTTTGCCTCCATTATCGCCAGCACGGCCTCCCATTCCTTGTGAGAGGCCTTGTTCACACCACGCAAGTAGGGCCAGCTGAGCTCTGCCAAAACAAACAAAATTTCGCTTGGCAGATCCTCGAAAGTAGCACCAGCATGGGCCATTGTGTATTTTACAGCTGTAAGGATGGCTGTCTGCGTGTGGATGACTGTGTGCCTGGCAGTGTCGGAGGCGAGACCTACCCCCAAACGCCCGTGACTCCGCTTTTATACCCTCTCGGCCACGGCGTCCCACGATAGTGCCGTGCAAGCGTCGCGCCGGCGCGGCGTCCCACGATAATACCGTTGGAGCGTCGCGCCGGCGCGGCGCCGGCATGGGATACCATGCCACGTGGCCCAGCCATAGGCTCCCACGAAAAGTTCGTGCTATGTGGATAGCCCGAACTTTTGGGGATAGCCCGAACTTTTCGAAACCTTGCTAGGGAAAAGTAAAAGTTTCCAGTGGGGATCCCAGCCATTTTGAAAAGTTCGGGCTATGGTTCGGGCTATCGATTTATAGCCCGAACCGCCCCTTTTTCCCTCTGGGCGGTGTGTTGCTATGGGTGGATGCTACTCTTTCTTTTACTCTGTTTCCCAACACATAAAATTTTATGTGTTAGCAATTGTCATCTATAAATAATCATAGCTAATACCCCTATATTTTATGTGTTAGCAATCCTATCTGTATATACAGGAAATACCCCTATATTTTATGTGTTAGCAATCTAAGGAAGAAACACACACACATACACTGCACACTGTCCAAATAACCAAGTCCCTACCCCATGTACAATGCATGACACCACCGTCCAAGGGGCAAAAGGGTCCGGTTCGGGCTATAAACTGATAGCCCGAACCATAGCCCGAACTTTTCAAATGGCTGGGATCCTCACTGGAAACTTTTACTTTTCCCTAGCAAGGTTTCCAAAAGTTCGGGCTATCCCCAAAAGTTCGGGCTATCCGCATAGCCCGAACTTTTCGCAAACAAGTCAAGTCCTACGCCTAGTGCATGAGTGTTGGATTTGCATGCAAAGAGTCTTATTCATTACAAAATAGAATACCACAAGTCCCTATCAACAGTAGCCTCCATAGGCTTGCATGGGCCAATGAAGTGCCCAGATGACACCCTACGCGAAGAAATAGGGCTTGTTGGACCCCACAACATCGTACAGAAGGAAGCCCCCGGCCTCTGCATTACGCTTGAGACGGTTGTTGGGGCGGCTAAAGCCCGGGAAAGCGACAGCCTCAGAAACGAGGCTGCAGAACTTGGCGCACTCGTAGCAGACCAAGTCAACGTCAAAAGAACGAGGCCTTGGAGCCACATACAGGTTCTGCACGTTGATGTCGATGCGCTTCATGCACTTCTGGCACTGCCTGCGAGGCCAGTAAAACTTGTCACTGGAGGGGCCGTTGTGCGTGTTGTCATGGGCGCGCTCTGCCATCTTGTGGAGTTCCTCGTTGTACTGGAACACCTCATCGATATGGCCCTTGTACTCCCAATACTGCATGCCGCGAGACATGGCCTTGCTGATGACCACGTTGTTGTCGACATACTGGGCCAGGAACTCGTTGCGGCAGATCCCACAAACGACGTCGCCAACCACGAGCTTGGCAACACGGAAATGGGAAGTAGTCTCCAGCATCTGAGGGGTGACCTCCTTCACCACTTCGTGCGCGTGGAGAGCAGGCTTCTTGCACACAGCGCACATGCACTTGGACAGAGGGTAGCCGGTGGGAGGAGGTGGGAGACGCTTGGGCTCATATTCGTACTTGTAAATCTGCAAGCCCGTGTCAAAATTCTTGACAGTCTCCTGCACCTGCTCCGTGGGAGGAGAGGGACCTAGTGCATCCACCTTGTCGCTCAGTTCATCCAGAGCGCACCCCCGGCACTGCATCTCCCCGTTCTCCTTCTTGCACACTGCCCTCTCCGGCACCTTTTTGCAGGTGACGCAATGCACCAGAGGAAACTTGGAATCGCCACTACCATTTGGCCACACATGGCCTGTGAGGCCAAATGTCAGAGTCCTTAAACCGAGGGGCGAATAGCCCAGGGAGAGGAGCAGGCACGTACACAGGCTCAGGCACTGGCGCAGCAGGCACTGGCACTGGCACAATCACAGGCACTGGCGCTGGCACAGGCGCAGGCACTGGCACAAGCGCAGGAGCTATGGCGGAACAACCAGTCCTAGTTTTGTGCAGCGAGGATATGGCAATCCATAGCATCTGGGAGAACCAAGCCCATGCAAGGCCCTAGTCGTGCCCTAGTCTGAGGCCCGAACAATGGCCCAGCTGCTGCATCAACGGGAAACATGGCGGTCTGCTGTTGTTTTCTGCGCTGGCTATGGCTGTTCTGTGGTGTGATGGTGCATTTGGTAGGCCTGCACGACCTTTGTACCTGTGGAAACTGGCCCTCCCACGAGATCTTCATCGGACGGCTGGGATCGATCCTCTAGAAGGTTCCATGGCGCGGCGCGGCGCGGCGCGGTAGTGACGTGGCGGAATGCCGTGCCACGGTACTCGGACCAGTATCCATGATACTGGTCCGGCCGTACCGGCGCCGCGCCGTATCCGAGATACGCCGTACTATCATGGGAGATCCGAATTGCCGTGGACCGTCCGATCTCCGCCATGTGGCAGCGTCCCGTGGGAGATCGTCGGTCCACGGAATATTCCGCGAAGATGCCGTGGGGCGGGGTACAAAGGTCCGACACCACATCAAAGTGGGCACTTCTCGCCTGCTCCAGCATCCCAACAGCACTAGCACCACTACCACAAAGAAGACATGGCCGCTGCCACTTTTAACAGCCTGCCAGCTGAGATTGTGCACGAAATCGTGGAGTTGGCATGGCCCCACGGGTGTGGTGTCAGCAAGGAGCTGCAAGTGCCGTGGGACGCTGTCAAAGCTAAGACAGAGCAGCGAAGGATGCAGCTGTTGGATGCTATTGCCACTGAGCTTGAGGGGCGCTTCCTCTCTAAGCGCAGGCAGCCAGGGCCGTTTTGCCACTATACAGGATGGGCCCTGCGCAACTTTGCCATCGCCATCGCCAAGGCGGTGTGCAGTCCCTTTCCACTTTTGAGAAGAGGATGGACGCCTGCAAGTATGGCGATAGGCGTATGGAGGTGGCAACTCTGGCCATCGACCTAGAGGTTAAGCTGTCTGACCGCGTTTGCGCGATTCCCCGCCTGTGGGATGTGATGAAGGAGTATGTTGAATCCATTCCTCAGGTGGATAAGGATAAGACCGCAGAGGAGCATTGCCGTGTGCTCGTGGACCTCGTGAAGGCCGAGTACGACGCCTATCTGCCTGTCAACTTTTCCCCCGCTGTCTGCGAGAGGGAACTGAGGGTCATGAATGCCACCTGCGACAAGATGTACGACAAGTTCTGTCGCCGCCTGGCCCTGGAGGGGGTTCACTAACTAAGTGCCCCTTTGGAATAGACAAAGTCCCCTATGGGCATTAAGCCTTATTATGATTCTAATGGAAATCCATGACTTTGTCTCTATCTCATGGCGTCTCATAGTACAATTGCACTAGGATTCGTAGTACAGAGTATAAGAAGTAGAAATGCACCAGGTGATACTACAAGTAGTACAGATTACTACAAATACGCAACTGCTTGTATATCGTAGGATTTCCCATTAGAATCCGTCCAGGTGTCATGCCAGACCGCCACGTGTCAGCCTGAACGATCTGACGTGACAGTCCGTACAACGCCGTATCCGTCAGCTGCCGGTTCGGACGGTCTGCCACGTCAGTACCGTGCCATGTCAGATCCGACAGCGTGCCACGTCAGTCCGCGCCGCGCCGGTTCCGCCGCGTGTCGGTTACGAAGATCTGCCACGACAGTCGGCATACTGTCACGTCTGACACCTGTCAGATCTGTCAGTATGCCATGACAGTCCGTATCTCTGTCATGTAACTGCCGACGCGGCGCGGCCGTTTCCTTCTAGCGACCGTCCCACGGCATATTCGTGGGAATATTCCCGGAATATGCCGGGAATATGCCGTTCGTCCTCCTCCCCACGAGGCCAAAAGCCCAAACACGACCAAAAATGCAGCCAAACCCTCACGAACCACTCAGAACAGCAGCAGGATACCACTATCAGCAGCTAGCCAGCTATGGCGACGACACAAGAACATGAGGCCCAGGAACCTGAGCGTACGTATTTCCCCATGCATGTCTGTTTTTGTGTTTCCTTGGTTTGTTTTTTGGGCATTTTCAGCAGCTGACAGGAACGCCATTGGCATTTTCTATTCATTCTTTGCAGGCTGGAACCCCTCTGACGACCTTTTTGACCACAACGACTACGACCACCTGGACGACGCAGGCACGGAAGTCAATTCGCACGCTGCGATCGACGACCTGGTGGCTCAGTCTCGCCCTGCGGCTGCTCCCAGTACGTGGTCTGCTGTTTTATGCATCCCTTTTCGATTGCCTGCTGGATTTTGCAGGTGATGGCCACTATCTGTTGGATGTTGCAGGTGATGGCCACTATCTGATACATTTTGCAGTTGTCTGTGTGTTTTCCTTTGCATGCAGGCCTGCTGCGTGGTGGTCCCAGCTCCCGTTCTCGTTCTGGAGGCGCTGGGCCCAGCGGTGGGGACTTAGCCGCATTGCAGCGCCAGCTGAGGGAGACGCAGGAGGAGTTGGAGCGCGAGAGGAACCGCAGCAGGCGTCGTTCTTTCTCCCCTGATCCCACTCGCGAAGAGCTCAAGAAGATGCGCTTGGCTCTCGAGGAGGCGAACCACAAGATCACGTGGTTCGAGAAGAGGCTGGCGTGCTGCGACATCTGCACCGAGCCCTTCGGCACGGAGGGGAAGTACCCCATCATCTACCTCGTGGAGGGCGTCCACACCTGCGTCCCTCAGCACTGCAACAAGTGCGCTGATATGCTCGAGGCCCACGCTCTGGAGTATAATTCTACCAGGCCCAACGCCCGTGTGATTGGCAAGCGCTGCCCAGAATGCAAGGAGCTCCTGATGCGCACTGGCAGCCAGTACAAGCGCAATGTGGGTGTCGACAGACTCACATTCACCCTTGTGAATGTGCGTCTGTGCGCTCGCGGGTGCGGCGGCGAGGTCGTGCTCGGCGAGGAGGCGATTCACGACAACACCTGCGCCAAGCTTGTCAGGCCCTGCCCCAACAAGCTTTCTCTCCCTGGTGATAACGGCACCGTGACCATCCTGGGCTGCACCTACCAGGCCACCAGCCGCGAGGACTTGGATCGCCACCTGCGCGTGGTGGACAACGTGTCAGAGTGTGGTTTCCGTGGTCTGCCGGCCGCCATCGCCGCCGCCGCCGCCGCTGCTGCTCCTCCTGCTGCTCGTGCTGCTGCTCCTGCTGCTGCTCCTGCTGCTCGCGCTTCTTTCGCTGTTCGCGCTGTGGGGGGGAATGCGGATTACCCCGCGGGAGTCAACGGTTTCCTGTCCGCCCTGCAGTACATCAGGGATCACCCCCAGTTGGAGTGCTCCGGGTCTGCGGGCAATGCACTGGCTGTGGCCTTCTTTGAGGCACTCGGCGGTGGCGTTGGGTGGGACGCGCTGGCCGTGAGGCGGTTGGTGGAACGCTTCCGCGATGCGACGAGGCGCATTGTTGAGAGGGACGCACAGTTGGTTGCTGATGTTCAGCCCGGGAGGTGATTGTGGTTGAGGATGAGTAGGGGGTCTAGAAAGGGGAAGGGGGCTATTCCTCCCTGTAGTGAGTGTGCCCTTGGATGCACCTCGTTGAGGACACTGTTGATTAGGACTTTGGCTATTGTACATTGTAATAAATAAGACTCATTGCATGCAAATCCAACACCAATGCATCATTAGATAGGAACCCGCGGCCCGCGAATAGGACTTGAACGGATATCCCATGATACTAGAGGTTCCCACGATACTGGCGCCTGTCACAGTACGGCCAGGTGGACGGCCGGATGGACGGTGGGGTCGCCCTAGGGTTTAGTAGCACTCTTCTAAAAACAGACTCCATGGGGATGGTGCAGTTTGTGCACAGGCAGATGGCCAGAAGTAGGGACTTGGATTATCTCCTTCTTAAGGAGTTGTCCTCCTTGGCCAATATTGAGCATATCCCTGGGGTTGACAATCCTGCTGATGCTTTGACCAAGCTAGTGCAGAAGGCAGCAGTGCAATACAAGGTTCTTCAGTCTCTGATGGACCCATCTCAGCAAGCTGTCTAAGCTGGTGCATGGTTATAGGGCATTGGAGAGCAGATTGTGTGGTAGTGTCAGCATTGTGACTGGCATAATACCTGTATTTTAGTCTGTACTAAGGCTCATGGACCATGGTACACTCACTCTGATTTTAATCAGGATACAGCCAGGTTTTGGCTGGGGTTCATGCTGTTGACTACACAAGGTTGACAGGTCCATTACAGACCATGTATTCTATTTTAAAAGAAATGTATATTTGTACATACTTCTCACAATGGTCTGGGAACCTTTATTCTGGGGTTTATAGGGCGGGGTTCGATTCCCTGGTATTATGTTTCTACAAGCTGGCCTGTTCAGGTGTTTGCCTGTTCAGACTTCCCTAGTTCCCCAGGGCAGGATTTAATTGTTGCCTATGTGTTTCATTTTGTCATTTGTTTGCTGTGGCAGTTTACCATCTGGCAAGTAGACGGGCGCCGTAAGACGGGCGCCAATAGACCCCTGTTGAGAGAATGACAGGCAAACTATTGTAATACGCCTTACTTTGTCAAGTGGTATTTTAATTGTCATGGATTTATTGTACTTATATTGAATATGTACTGGGTTTTATGGGATTAGTATCTGGAATTAATGTAACTCACCGCCAGAAGGTCATTGTACTGGAGGCTCTACCGAGGTGATGGGATTAATTTCTGGAGAAGACCTCATAGAATTAACCTGTATGTATTTAATTTTGTGTGCTTCTAATATCTGGTGGTACTCTGTAATGCCACTTCCATAGGTTTTTATCCATTTCTCATGGAATGGTTTTCCCTGTGGCAGATCTGTTTCTTTTCCAGTTCCTTAAAAGAAAGGGCTGGGGGAATGGCAATGGCCATTAAAGACATCTGTTCAAGCTTCAAGCTGGAGTGAAGGACATTTCAAGCTACTTCAAGGGTCCCTGGCAGGGGATGTAATCCCTAAAGAAAAGAAGGGATTGGAGTTAACGTAAAGGATTTACGTTAGATGGATAGAGATTGTTACGCTCTTTCCAGCGGCACCTTGAACGCCTCATTTGGTTAAGGAACGTAAAAGTTATGACGTTTCCTAGGCTGTGCCGACAGTACCCGGCGCGCCACTGTGGGCGCGTACGGACACAGGATGTACAAGTGTCACTTTGATAGTCCGCAGGACGTTGACAGGACTTGTACAGGACTTGATGGTCAATTGATAGGTAGGTGTGCTGTAGCGCGCCAGGACCTATGAGACAATTGATGCTGACCAGTGTACGGATAGGTCCACAGGACTAGCCGTATGGACAATTGATAGATCTGCGCGCCAAAGGCGTGCCAGAACTCTGTGTAATCAATTGATTGACAGTTCAGCTGTGACAGTGCAGCTGAATACTTGGACGCGTCCCTAACAACCTATATGAGTGACTTGGTCACACCGGGACGCTAGTTCTTGCGTGCACGTTCTCTTGGCACTGCGACCCTGTCGCCTGTGCTGCGTGCAGTCTTGGAAGTGACGTGACTTACGTCTGTGTTTCCTGATTATTAATAAAGGCAACTTCCTGCAAGAACCATGGCGGAATTCGTGGCATTCTTACCCTCACAACTTCGTCGGCGTAGATGATGTCTGCCAGCCGAATCTCCGTTTCCGCTCCGCCATGCCAGAAGTGGTTAGCAACCTGCACCCCTGGTTCCCTACCCACGATGCGGGCAAATCGCTTGCGCGCCTGAATCATTACGTATTCGATCACAATAACGCCTGAATCATTACGTATTCGACCGTGTCGAAGGCCTTGATATAGTCAACAAAAATGAAGACCATGCAGCGGCAAACTGTCAGGGCAAAGGCGACGCACCTCCTCCATCAACCGGCGCGCGACAAACACAGCCATGACAGTGTCACGACCACGACGGAAACCCATCTGAGACTCACCCAGGTGTGGGTCCAGCACGGCGCGGAGCCTGTGCAGCATCATGCGCATGATCGAAGACCTTCAGCGCGGCGCTCTGGAGGCAGACACCCCGGTAGTTACCATGCAGGGTCAGCAGCAGAGCCCTTCTTGTACAGCATGACGCGGATGGCCGTCTGCCACTCAGCAGGCGGAGGCTCGTCAGAGAGCAGGACACGGTTGCAGAACGCCAGCAGAAGATCCCTTGATTGAACCGTCGGGTCATGCAGGGGTCTTAATTCAGCAGCTCAGCCGAAAGGTGGTCGGCACCGACCGCCGCGTCGTACCGCAGGCGAGCAAGGGCGCCGTCCAATTCCTTCAAGGTGAAGGGGTGGACGACGTGTCGTCGGTGGCAAGGCAGCCCTCCTGCAAGGCGGGGACTTGGTAGTCCGCGGCCGAGGAGGGGGGCACCGGCGGCGGCGGGGGTCCTGCAACCCCAAGACGGGCGGCCGTCTCGGGGTGAAGCGGCGGGGGGGGGGCGCGAGCCCCACCTGTCAAGGAAACATGGTGGGCCAACCAGCGGTCAAGGCTTACCGGCGCCGTGCCGTCCCCCGTGTGCTCCACCGGGGTGCGCTGCCGCCGGCCGCCGAGCCGGTCGAGGTGGTACCACGTGTCCTTGCCCTGGTTGCGAGCTTGGCAGGCCTAGTTGGCATCTGCGATGCACTGGGCCGCCTCTGCGTCGTGGGCGTGCTCGTAGGCCTCCACGAGGGCGGCCTAGAGCACCGGTTTCTGCAGCGGGTCCCGGTTACGCTTGAGGCGGTGCCGGGTGGCCAAGACATCGGGGTTCTGCATGGCGGTAGAGCGGGCCGGGGCGGCGGCGGGGCATGACCGGCAGGTGTCGGGCCGCCAGCAACGGGGCACGGGCCGCAAAGCCCGCAATTAAAAATTTGGCGGCGTTGGGGGCACCTTTGTCCAGCTCGTCGACGTTGGGAGTATCTGTAGCACATAGCCCAGAGAGGGGGCATATGAGCCTATAATACATTCTAAGCTTCTTCCTGCAAGGGTGGGAATGTAAACGACCCTTGCTCTAGGTGCCCCAGGACACCTGCAGCCCCATGATCTATTGACACTATCAAGCCATGCCCATGCAGCTAAGGGGGAGCCTGTCATGGGGGGGAAGATCAGCATAGCTATATAAGAGCTACGGCATGGCGTCTCAGCAGAGAGTGACTCCCTGCATGGGCACTGCATAATGAAATTAAGCTAGGCATGCATCATCTGGAGTGTGGCTTATCATAGGCACACATGTACATGACTAAAAATGCTAGGCCTCAGCTGGTATAGTGCCTGTAGTAGGCGGGCATGTACAAGGCCACGGTCTACTAACTATTCTACACTACTGCTGCTGTATTCCCCTATAGGCTGGGGCGTCTGGGGTCGCTGGGGCCGCGCGGTGGTCGAGGGGGTCGCGTGCCAGGGCTTGTGGCCGACGTAGATGGCCGCCCCCTTCCAGTACACCGGCTGGCCCGCCTTGGTCTGCCGGAGCTGGAGGTAGGTCGGCCATAGCTCCCGTCGCCGTTGATGCTGCGCCAGGATCAAGTCGTCGTCCACGGTGAAGGGAGCGGTTCTCAAGCCGCTTGCGGCGTCTGAGAAATGAAATCTTGTCCGATGGGCTCTCAAAGTCATGAGAAGAAGCGGAGGCGCCCCTGCCTTACCCCGCGCGCGGGGGAGGCGGTGGGCGGTCAGCTTGATCTCACCAAGAAGGCGGCATGCGTGCAAGGATTTTGCTCTCAAACGCACGTGCAAGCTTCTCGGAATTCTCACCTTCCTCCATGTCGAAGTTCTTGACGATGGCGTTGAGGCTGCGCTTGGCGAGCTCGGCCTCCTCGCGGAGGTCACGCGTCTGCCGCTGCATGGAGCTGGGCTGCGACGACGGAGGTGGTGGAGGTGGTGTGCTGCTAATAAGCATGTCCGCCCAGGTCGTGATGCAAGGGAGGAGCATCGCCGGCCAGGCCAGCAGGGGCTGGCTTGGCGGGAATGTCCTTCACCACCTGGGCGGTGAGGCCTGCGGTGTTCTGCAGGACCTCGATAGCGATGGCATTGTCCTTGAGGCGCTGGTCGATGTCGCGGAGCTGGGCGGTGATGGCGTCGGAGGTGCATGGGGGTGGTGGCGGTGGAGGAGGCGAGGAGGGCGGAGGTGGCGGTGGAGATGGTGGAGAGGAGGGGAAGCTCGGCAGCCAGCGTGCCGCCCATGGCCGCCACATCTGCATGCAGCGATGGGGGCCACGTGCTGCTCGAGGGCCTCCACGTGCTGCTCGAGGGTGAGCGGATGGAGGATTCGGTTAAGGTGGTGGTGAGGGGCTTGAGGGGCCAGAGCTCCTCGATGGAGCGGCCAAGGAGGGAGAAAAGAGCGAATTGCTGAAGGTGGGGGCGGCGGGCGTTGAGGACGTCCTTGTCGAAATAGCGCCTCTGGAGGAAGGCATTGACGAGGCGGCCTTGCATGGTGGGAAAGCTGCTTGCCGTACAGTTTCATAAGAGAGGCGTGCGTCCCGAAAAACACGTAGGCCATGCAGGATGCGATCGAGTGTGAGCCTGTCAAAAAAGCCAGGCTGGCTGGCGTCAAAGTCGTACTCTTCCAAAAGCCCGTCAGGGCGACTGCGCTTGGGTTCAGGCGACGCCGCTGGCGAGGCGAGCCCGGGGGGCTGGGCGACCACTAGAGCTTGGCTAGTGGCGCCGCTGCCTTCTGGGCCGGTGGGCGAAGCGGCAGCCGGAGCTGCAGACGTATTTTCATTGCCGAGCGCAGCCGCCAGGCTGCGTTGCGTCGAGGAGCGTTTGCTCGTCATATATTGCGTAATAGCCTCGTAAAATTATATCAGCATGTGCGTCGTAGAAAGCCGCGTCGACTGTGATATTCACGGCTAAATTCGGTGCTCAAACGTGAAAGTTATGAGCTCCGCCACGTCAGCCATGCTACCTCGTGGCTCGTGGCTGCATGGTCAATCATCTGCATGGTCAATCAAGGAATATGTGCTACATGATCTCCCAACGGAGGCATGTTATAATTTAATTTAATGGCCCTTCTCAGGGATACGCACCCCACTCCGGCCACCCAGAACAAGATCGCAAGGACTTCTTTGCTGCACTGGAGACCCTGGCGAACGGCATCCCTGGTCGCAACTACCTCGCTCTGCTGCTGGACGCCAACGCCACGCTACCACCGGGTACTGGCGGATGTCAGCACGCCCCCAACGAGGCGTTCGTCGACGCGCTGGACATCCCGGCCAGCCACGCCCAGCTGTTCGCTGCCGGCCCGGCATCGGCCCTTCGGCACCTCGCTGACAAGCTTCCCGCGGCCGGGGCCCTGCTGCCCCCCCGCCGCCCGCCCCGCTTCACCAGCCTGCACCGGCTCCCCGCCGTCATCCAGGCCCGGCAAGCCCTGTGCGACAACAGCGACCCCGCCCGCTACGCCCGCCTCAAAGCCGATTACCACTCGGCCATCCGGCAGGCGACCAAGGATCGAGCAGGAGGACCTTCATGTCCGCGAGTACTTTGCCCACCTCAAGAACCAGCACGGCAAGTACGCCTGGACCCGCCTGCGTCACGCCCAACGGCCCGCCGGCGGCGCGCAGCCGGCGCCGCGGACGCTCTCTGGCTCACCGCGCAGCAGCAGCTTGACCAGTGGTATTCCTCCCAGTCCCGGCTGCTCGGCGCCCCCCCGCCGCCTCCGCCGCTTGGCCCTCTGGCGGCCGCACGCCTGGCAGTAGTGCCTGCGGACGTCCCTGCGCCGCCCACGCCGCCCGCCGCTGAGCAGGACTACACATACCCAGCCCTGACGGAGCCCCTGGCCGACCCCAACGAGCTCCCGCCGTTCACCGAGCTCGAGCTGAGCACCGCCGCCAAGCAACTCCGCTTCTACGCCGCCGTGGGACCTGACCAGCTCCCAGCCCCGGTGATTAAGCTGACGGCGCTGACGGGGTTCCTGCTTGACGTCTGCAACCGGATCCTGCTTGCCGACGCGCCGCCGATTCCTGAGTGGCAGCACAGCTACCGTATTATGCTGTACAAAAACAAAGGTTCCCCTGACGACCCCGCCAACTACAGAGGAGTCTGCATCCAGAGCGCCGCACTCAAGTTGTTCATGCGCATGATCCTCAACCGCCTTCATTCTGCTCTCGACTGTCACCTTGGGGAAAGTCAAATGGGCTTCCGTCCTGGGCGCAACACCGTCATGGCCATCTTCGTCGTGCGTCGCCTCTTCGAGGAAATCGCTCTCCTGCAACCTGGTGAGTTTCCCGCCATCCTGATCTTCGTCGACTTCATCAAGGCTTTCGATTCTGTCCTCTGGGACGCTCTATGGGCTGTACTTGCTCGCGCTCGCGTCCCCACTCCCCTGATTACCGTCATCCGCACGCTGTATGAGGGGTCGACCACTTCGGTGCGCACTCAACACGGCATTACCCCGCCATACCCACTGCAGACCGGCGTCTGGCAGGGTTGCGTCCTGTCGCCGTACCTGTTTATTATTGTAGTGGATTATGTTATGCGCCGGGCACGTGCTCGCTTTGCTAGCATTGCAGGCCGTGCCCCTGGCCTGGTGATCACGAACGAGCTTGGAGAAGGGGGGCCGACTAACAAGCAGAATTTACTAGCTGACCTCATTTACACCGACGACATCACGCTCATCGAGAAGCCGGAGTCTGCCCAACTTTGGCTGGACTGCCTGGCGCTCGAGGCTCGGGCGGTTGGTCTAGAAATCAGCCCCAAAACGGAGGCGCTGGCCCTCGGCATGGCAGGGCCCCCACCGGCACACTCCGCCTCTTAGACCATGCCGAGGTCAACTACCCTCCTTCAGGCCGCTTCAAGCTGCTCGGCAGTTGGCTTCCCGACTGCGAGGACGACATGACGACACGGATCGGCATGCATGGCGTGGGCGCACCTCCATGACCACCGCCGCTGGTGGAGCAACCCCGCCCTACCCCGGATCGTCAAGCGTGACCTCTTCAAGGTCGTCATTCTGACGATCCTGACCCACGGCGCCGAGACCTGGACACTGACGCAGGAGCTGGAGCAACGACTCGACGGCGCCGTCGCCAAGATGCTGCGCAAGGCCCTTAACATCCCCTTTGGTTTGCACAGTAGTAATGAGGATTTGTACGCTGATTTGCCCTATGTTTCTCACATTATTAGGCACAGGCGCCTGGGCCCAGCCGGGCACCTGGCCCGCACAGATCAGGTAGATACATCAGATAGACTAGCTGGCACCAAGCCCGCCCAGCCTGGGCGATATGTCCTCACCTGGCGTGCCCCAGGCCGCGCGCGGCAGGGCCGCCACCCGTGGACTTTTCGTGATAGACTCGGCATGGACATGTGCTACACTAGACGTGACGGGCTCACGCCCGGGCAGCCTCCAGGTTTGTCTGTAATATGGAGACAGATGGTAAGTAGTGATGAAGGAGACCACCCCCAAGCCTGTGGGGGCTCCGCGTGTGACCGCGTATGGCATTCATAGCGATTCGGGCCGCGGTGCCCACCCCCCTGTAACTAGGACCTAGATAGCTTACACCATTCCATCCCATGTTCCCCTCCCACTGAGGACTTATGCTCACATGACGCAGTCACGTGTCTATTAATTAATTAATTAATTCTCAGGGATATATGCTACATGTACTCCCAACGGAGTTATGTAATTAATTAATTACGTGTGTTTTACGTTACGCTTTACGTGGCAAAAATGGGCACGTAATGCCTTTACGTACGTCGTCCTTTACGTTGCCTTTCTACGTCATTTTACGCGTAAAAACGTAACGTTAAGTGGACGCAACGTAAACCCGTATGGGAATGTCGGCTGATGGTTGCAAGGTGAAGGGGCTCTTGTAGGCTTAATGGCGCCGCGTCGGTGCGGCGCCAGGTGGTGCACGGACAGCAGTGTCTAGTTTTTGCATGGAAATGGTGGATCGAAAATATGAGCGTTTGCATGAGCTTTTGTGCGGTTTTACGTTTTTACGTTACGTTACGTATTTACTCTACGCACGTAAACCTTTTACGTCGATTTTACGTTTTACGTAACCCTTTTCTCCGTTACGTTACGTTTACGATACGTTAGCTTATGTTACGTCAACTCCCTGACCCCCCTTACGCCCAACCCTGGTCTCATGCTAACCGGGTCATGGATCCAGCACAAGTAGCGGCCAGGATTTACGCACACAATAATGCACAAAGCTATATGTGCTCGGTATAATACACCCAGATGTCCGTCAATCACTGACCATTCTTTCTGTTCATGGCTCAAAGAAACAACCGCTGGGAGACAACAAAGCCAGCCGGACTTTGACACATCTTATCAAAATAGCAAATCAGGTGCCATATACTGGTCAATGGCGCTAGCAATGTGCCCAACCTGTTAGGGCTGTCACCGGCCTGCTATGCACTCAGTGCGTCGCGCTCAGGGGGGACGCGCCCTGGATGTTGGGGTGGCTCCTTATCGCCTGCAGCTCAGCGATCAGGTTCTTGGACAGCGTGACCAGGTCGTCATACGACAAGTGCATCAGGTCTGGCACGCCGCCATCTGGCAGGCCGGACTCGACCGGGTGTGGCAGCAGATTGCCATGGCCCCGGAGGAAACTGGAGATCGACCGCCTGCGGGACTTCTTGACCGAGACCGAGCCGCCGGCATCGGCGGGCAGGGAGGTTGTGGACGAATTCTGGGCCTCGGTGACTTCATCCAAGATCATCCGGGTGTGCGATCTCGGGGAGAGGGCCGCTTGGCGGGGCGACACCACGGGGGGCTTGGCCGTGGCTATTTCGTTCTCGCTGCCCTCATCCATGATGATTGAGGTGGACCCTGCGCATGCTGGGGACTTAGCAAGCTTGAGTGTGCGGGGGAACAGGCGGAGGGAGAGTGGCTCGCTGGAAATTTGATAGAGGCGCAGCAGGCCCTTGATGCCCTGCGGGCGGATGACAGGGTGTTCCAAGCGCAGTGGATGTTGGCAACGACAGATCGAGCGAGTGCTTTTGTCAGCAGGGACACGGTGGCATCCTGGGATGTCAGCATTAGAAGTACAGGAACTGGCAGCCCATGGCAAAGATTAACACGTCCCTTGTAGGGTTGTCAGTCCTACAGAGAGGACTGGGCCCCCCTACTTTGAGCTAGTGTAGCATTAAGGGCAGAGGGATGCCCCCTATGTTTTAGTGTGGAAGTTGAACATATATATCTTGCTTTTGCTGGGACTAAAGTGTAAGAAATCATATGTTGAACAAACGACCACAAAATACGCACAGGTGTGGATCCTTCACCGCAATGCGGCATTTTTTGGTAGTAGCATGACTGGGAAAAACTCAATCAAATCCTGTTGCAAGTTGAAAATTCACAACCATGAAAAGAATAGAGTTCTTGAACTGTGGCAAAAAACTGGGCTCAATGTGGCCACAGCTACTGCCTGAAACATGCCAAAACCCACTAGCCCCTAAGAACAGGATTGGAGGTTGTAAGCAGGTTGCAAGCATGTAAGTCCGCTCATACTACACACCACCATGGCCACCAACCATGCCAATCAACTCATTTTCCTTCAAGCATGACAGGACAACATACTTGCATCATCAACTTGCTTCTATTTCATAACTTGGTATTTGTGGGTGCCTGTGCTTGCACGTAGGCCAGAACACGTGTGGACATCTACCTACCAAGACTTGTACTACAAACGTCAATCACCACAGAAATGGGTATGCTAAGCACATCTCAATTGGTTTTAACAATATTATTAAGATCACTGAGCTCCCAAGAAGACCAGCATTTGGTTGAATACAATAAGTGGAGCCCTGCCACAAATGCAGCAGTTAACAGTGGCCTTAAGGTTTCTCAATCCGCACGCGGAAGCAAGAAGCCTCCAGGGTGGGAGGGAGGGAAAGAAACAATTACGGATCATTGCCTGCCTAGCTTGCTTAAGGCATGGCCCGCCGACACACAAGCTGACATCATCCTAAATTAAGTAACACCAGCATGCATCACACGCCGGCCTGAACAGTGCTGAAAACGCCACTACAAACAACGTGGCCACGCACCCCCAGGCTAGTGCGTTAACCGTACAGGTAGTTGTACAAGGTTCCCAAGTCTGACAAACAATAAACTCGCCCATCGACCCCCTTGGGCCGCTAGCCCGGGCCGACCCGACCCCCTGTCGCCCCTCTGTCAGCCCGCTTTTCAAAGTATGACAGCTGGCACTCTAATGCTGGCACACTGGCAGAAAAAAGTGTAGGTGTGATATAGGTATCATGCCAGTAAAACGAATGTTCCCGGCTGGCGACCCGCCTGGCCGTCATCACGTGATCAACCAGTTGCAATGGCTCCCCCGAGACAACCGCAACCCGTACGAGCGCCGGCTCGAAGCCATGCGCAGGGATATGCGCATCGTTGAACGGCAAAGAGCAATCGAGGCCGAAATGGCCGCCCAGGCCCAGGCCCAGGCCATAGCCCAAGCAGCGGCCGACCAGATGCAGTGGGTGGTGGAGGTGCACGAGCAGCAACAACACCGCGCGCGACGTGTACGGCGAAAGTGTTCAGCGACCACGTCCAGTGGAAGCAGATGCAGCAGGGGGGTCGCGGGGGCGCGTTTTAGCAATTGCTTGCAACACGCCGGGCGCGCCAAGAAGCGCAAAACGAACTTGATTCGCCCACGCAAGCACAGGATGCGCGCAGATGACGTTGCGGATGACGCGGCATTCCTTGACATGCTTTCCCGCTTGCCAACACCCCCTACACAGCCACCTACGCAGCCACCTACACAGGAAGAGATTGAGAGAGAAAGGGAAACGATGGCCAGTCTGGCCAGCTGCCAGCCCCCCGACCACCACGCGCCGTACCAGGAGAGGCTGGCGGGAAGCATACCTTGAGCGTATGCTGGCCCGCGCACGCCACGGACCGCCCGAAGAGAACTTTCTAGCGCGCAGGGCCTATCTTGACACTTTTCGACGCCCACCACTCGGACTTGGCGAACAAAGGCATGCGGGGGGGTGAGTACAGCGAATGAGCGAGCCCGTGACCCTTGCAATTTTGTCCCTTGCGATATATATAGACGATGGAAGAGGGCACGTCCCCACCCGGGTCCACGCACGTACCGCGCCGAAAAATGAAGGCGGACGGCACGTACTACACCCCCCGCCCCCGCCACCTCCTCCCGGCCCGGTGCTTCGGGCACTCAAGTACATCGTGCAGTCCCCGCTGGGGGCCCCACTCCGGTTTCTGGTGACGTACGGGGTAGAGGGAGACGGGTTTGTAAGGGCCTACGAGGGGATGTTCAGACTGACCCTGTTGATGGCCGTAATCCTCGCGTACTTCGTGTATTTCCTGGTCAAGATGTGGCGTCGCCCCGTCAAGCTGGACTTCACCCCGGCCGTGGCGGCCGTAAAGAGGCTCCCCACTCCAAGCAGCGGGCCGACAGTGGGCTGAGTAATTATCCATCGCAGTATTATCCATCTCCATGTTCATGCTATTGCTCGTGATCATCCTGCTGTTCGTGATCTTCATGATGCGTAACATGCCCGAACCCGCTACCCCCCCTCGGACCCCGGTGCAGCCGCCGTGGCGTACGAGGCCACCCCCAACCCGGAGCCGGACAGCACGGCCGCGGCCCCCGCGAACACGGTAGACCCCCGCGCGCCTGAGGAGAAGGCCGAGCGCGTGCGCTTCAAGGACGCGATACCCGGAATGGTCACCAACGTGCAGGCGATGATCGTGGACAGCGTGAACCCCGTGTCCATGTTGGGCGGCCTCATGAGCGGGTTCGGCATGATTCCCAACAAGGCGGCCGACAAGGTCAGCAAGGCGGGCGCCAAGATCACCAAGGCCGTGGTGGGGCACACCCCGGGCGGTGCGCTGATGCAGGCGTTCAAGGAGAAGAAGAGCGCGCGGTGCAAGGCCAAGAAGTTCTTCAGCTGGGGGTTCGCCAAGTGCAAGTAGCGCCGAGGGGCGGGAGCAGCGGGAGAGCTTGGATGTTCTTCTCCCCCCCGTTTTTGAGAAGCCTATCCACGATCTCGCTCGAGACGGGATTCTCACCTCCCGCCAGTTTTTTTGGCAAGGAGAAGCCTATCCAACAACATTGCTCGATAATGCCCGGAGAGGGCGTCTTAAATTTGTTCGACGGTCGAGCAGGGTTTAAGAGGGGGGAATTTGGATAGTCTTCTTTTGGTAGTCTTCTTTTTGGAGAGAAAAAAAAAGTATTTTATGGCGTAAGGAATTTTTTTGGGGGGGGGTATAGGCTATAGGGTATAGGCCTGGGGGGAATAATAGTTGCGGCCGGGCCCGAAAAAGAAGACTATCCAAGAGAAGCCTATCCACGAACATTGCCCGAGAACTGCGGGAGAGGGTGTCTTAAATTTACTCGCCCCCCACCAGGGGTTGTCAGGGGTCGAGTTTGGATAGTCTTCTCTTTTTTTTCCTGGTGACGGATGGATGGGCCGGGGTTGGCAGGGGTTGTATTGGATAGGCTTCTCTTTTTTGGGTCGGAGAAGGCTATCCAAGGCGGGGCCGTGTTGAGAGCCCCCGAAAAAAAATGTCCGCAGTGGTTAATGGATGCGGCCGCCACCCCCCCGTGGGCCGGCCTGCAGTGGTGGACGCCCCCCGCCAAGTGGGTGATGCGCGACGGGAAGATCGTGCTTGCCACCCCGGTCGATGTGCCCGCTGACGTGAGCAAAGACGAGCGATGACGTCAGCAAGTATACAGCACACCTACGTCCCGGCACACCCCGCCCCGGGGTTGTGGAGGGGTGGCGCTGCGCCTCCCCCGAACAGTGGTGGTGACAGATGCCAGCAAAGATACCGTAAGATTCCAAACGACATCCCGCGCGCTCCGCGCCGCCGATGATGGTGACAGGGCAGCGAAGAGGCATGCAGCGTGCCACGTGTCCGATTTCTATTGGCTAAATGCAAAAAAGCCCCCATCACACACCGATTCGGGTGGTGACAGGGGCCAGTGGGTGACAGACGCCAGCATAAGTGTCAATCTTTGAAAATGATCACACGCCGAGCGGTGGTTACCAGGGGAGGTGTCAGAGTTTGGCAGCATAAGGGCAAAAAAAATATCTAAAGTGACAGTATATAAGTACCTTCCAACAGGAAGAGCCGGACTTTGACACCGGGTGTTTGACAGGGACCCCCTGGCTCCTCCCCGCCCGGATTCAGTGGCCACTGAATCCGGGCGGGGAGGAGCCAGGGGGTCCCTGTCAAACACCCGGTGTCAAAGTCCGGTCTCTTCCTGTTGGAAGGTACTTATATACTGTCACTTTAGATATTTTTTTTGCCCTTATGCTGCCAAACTCTGACACCTCCCCTGGTAACCACCGCTCGGCGTGTGATCATTTTCAAAGATTGACACTTATGCTGGCGTCTGTCACCCACTGGCCCCTGTCACCACCCGAATCGGTGTGTGATGGGGGCTTTTTTGCATTTAGCCAATAGAAATCGGACACGTGGCACGCTGCATGCCTCTTCGCTGCCCTGTCACCATCATCGGCGGCGCGGAGCGCGCGGGATGTCGTTTGGAATCTTACGGTATCTTTGCTGGCATCTGTCACCACCACTGTTCGGGGAGGCGCAGCGCCACCCCTCCACAACCCCGGGGCGGGGTGTGCCGGGACGTAGGTGTGCTGTATACTTGCTGACGTCATCGCTCGTCTTTGCTCACGTCAGCGGGCACATCGACCGGGGTGGCAAGCACGATCTTCCCGTCGCGCATCACCCACTTGGCGGGGGGCGTCCACCACTGCAGGCCGGCCCACGGGGGGTGGCGGCCGCATCCATTAACCACTGCGGACATTTTTTTTCGGGGGCTCTCAACACGGCCCCGCCTTGGATAGCCTTCTCCGACCCAAAAAAGAGAAGCCTATCCAATACAACCCCTGCCAACCCCGGCCCATCCATCCGTCACCAGGAAAAAAAAGAGAAGACTATCCAAACTCGACCCCTGACAACCCCTGGTGGGGGGCGAGTAAATTTAAGACACCCTCTCCCGCAGTTCTCGGGCAATGTTCGTGGATAGGCTTCTCTTGGATAGTCTTCTTTTTCGGGCCCGGCCGCAACTATTATTCCCCCCAGGCCTATACCCTATAGCCTATACCCCCCCCCAAAAAAATTCCTTACGCCATAAAATACTTTTTTTTTCTCTCCAAAAAGAAGACTACCAAAAGAAGACTATCCAAATTCCCCCCTCTTAAACCCTGCTCGACCGTCGAACAAATTTAAGACGCCCTCTCCGGGCATTATCGAGCAATGTTGTTGGATAGGCTTCTCCTTGCCAAAAAAACTGGCGGGAGGTGAGAATCCCGTCTCGAGCGAGATCGTGGATAGGCTTCTCAAAAACGGGGGGGAGAAGAACATCCAAGCTCTCCCGCTGCTCCCGCCCCTCGGCGCTACTTGCACTTGGCGAACCCCCAGCTGAAGAACTTCTTGGCCTTGCACCGCGCGCTCTTCTTCTCCTTGAACGCCTGCATCAGCGCACCGCCCGGGGTGTGCCCCACCACGGCCTTGGTGATCTTGGCGCCCGCCTTGCTGACCTTGTCGGCCGCCTTGTTGGGAATCATGCCGAACCCGCTCATGAGGCCGCCCAACATGGACACGGGGTTCACGCTGTCCACGATCATCGCCTGCACGTTGGTGACCATTCCGGGTATCGCGTCCTTGAAGCGCACGCGCTCGGCCTTCTCCTCAGGCGCGGGGGTCTACCGTGTTCGCGGGGGCCGCGGCCGTGCTGTCCGGCTCCGGGTTGGGGGTGGCCTCGTACGCCACGGCGGCTGCACCGGGGTCCGAGGGGGGGTAGCGGGTTCGGGCATGTTACGCATCATGAAGATCACGAACAGCAGGATGATCACGAGCAATAGCATGAACATGGAGATGGATAATACTGCGATGGATAATTACTCAGCCCACTGTCGGCCCGCTGCTTGGAGTGGGGAGCCTCTTTACGGCCGCCACGGCCGGGGTGAAGTCCAGCTTGACGGGGCGACGCCACATCTTGACCAGGAAATACACGAAGTACGCGAGGATTACGGCCATCAACAGGGTCAGTCTGAACATCCCCTCGTAGGCCCTTACAAACCCGTCTCCCTCTACCCCGTACGTCACCAGAAACCGGAGTGGGGCCCCCAGCGGGGACTGCACGATGTACTTGAGTGCCCGAAGCACCGGGCCGGGAGGAGGTGGCGGGGGCGGGGGGGTGTAGTACGTGCCGTCCGCCTTCATTTTTCGGCGCGGTACGTGCGTGGACCCGGGTGGGGACGTGCCCTCTTCCATCGTCTATATATATCGCAAGGGACAAAATTGCAAGGGTCACGGGCTCGCTCATTCGCTGTACTCACCCCCCCGCATGCCTTTGTTCGCCAAGTCCGAGTGGTGGGCGTCGAAAAGTGTCAAGATAGGCCCTGCGCGCTAGAAAGTCCTCTTCGGGCGGTCCGTGGCGTGCGCGGGCCAGCATACGCTCAAGGTATGCTTCCCGCCAGCCTCTCCTGGTACGGTGCGTGGTGGTCGGAGGGGCTGGCAAGCTGGCCAGACTGGCCATCGTTTCCCTTTCTCTCTCAATCTCTTCCTGTGTAGGTGGCTGCGTAGGTGGCTGTGTAGGGGGTGTTGGCAAGCGGGAAAGCATGTCAAGGAATGCCGCGTCATCCGCAACGTCATCTGCGCGCATCCTGTGCTTGCGTGGGCGAATCAAGTTCGTTTTGCGCTTCTTGGCGCGCCCGGCGTGTTGCAAGCAATTGCTAAAACGCGCCCCCGCGACCCCCCTGCTGCATCTGCTTCCACTGGACGTGGTCGCTGAACACTTTCGCCGTACACGTCGCGCGCGGTGTTGTTGCTGCTCGTGCACCTCCACCACCCACTGCATCTGGTCGGCCGCTGCTTGGGCTATGGCCTGGGCCTGGGCCTGGGCGGCCATTTCGGCCTCGATTGCTCTTTGCCGTTCAACGATGCGCATATCCCTGCGCATGGCTTCGAGCCGGCGCTCGTACGGGTTGCGGTTGTCTCGGGGGAGCCATTGCAACTGGTTGATCACGTGATGACGGCCAGGCGGGTCGCCAGCCGGGAACATTCGTTTTACTGGCATGATACCTATATCACACCTACACTTTTTTCTGCCAGTGTGCCAGCATTAGAGTGCCAGCTGTCATACTTTGAAAAGCGGGCTGACAGAGGGGCGACAGGGGGTCGGGTCGGCCCGGGCTAGTCGGACGATACCGCCATCGCGCGAAACACGTATACAAAAAAGCGCACATAATTTTGAAACGCGCGCGCACAGCACCGCTCGAACGCTCTCAACACGGCCCCGACTTGGATAGCCTTCTACCCACCAAAAAAGAGAAGACTATCCAACAAAACCCCCGCCAAACCCGGCCCGTCCATCCGTCACCAGGAAAAAAAAGAGAAGACTATCCAAATTCCCCCCCTCTCAAACCCCGCTCGACCATCGAACAAATTTAAGACGACCTCTCCAGCCACTCTCGCCCGTTGGTCGTGGATAGCCTTCTCTTGGATAGCCTTCTTTTTACCCCCCCCGGCCAAACTATTACTCCACCTATACCCTACACCCTATACCCTATACCCCCCCTGAAAAATTTCCTTACGCCATAAAATACTTTTTTTTTCTATCCAAAAAGAAGACTACCAAAAGAAGACTATCCAAACTCCCCCCTCTTAAACCCCGCCCGACCATCGAACAAATTTAAGACGCCCCCTCCCGACATTCTCGACCATCGGTCGTGGATAGCCTTCTCGTCGACAAAAAAAACGGCACGCGACGAGAAACCTCTCTCGACCAAGATCGTGGATAGACTTCTCCAAAAACACGGAGAGAAGAACATCCAACCTCTCCAGCCTCTGCCGACACTCGACCTGCAACGACCTGCAACGAACCGCCACGACCGCCACGAACCGCCACGCCCGCCACGGCCTGCCGCGTCCCGCCACGCCCGCCACGGCCTGCCGCGTCCCGCCACGCCCGCCACGGCCTGCCGCGTCCCGCCACGAACGACGATAACGACGCTCAAAACACGCGCACGAACGAGGGGTAGCCCTCGCGAAGCCTAGCGGTCCGAATCCACTATACAATAATTAATCACGACTCACTAAAGAAAACAAATCAGCCAAAGATTCGTTAAGCAACCAGCCGACCCTACAGGTCCCCACCTAACCTCAGCTGGTGCAACCAAACACGAATCTTTGCAAGCAAGTCGTATAACACCTACAATTAATTTTCTCGGACCACTAATTAATAGCCACCGACCCTTATAAACAACCGGGTCATCCAAGGAAAATTCGGGCGAACAGGAAACCCTTTGTACAGGTCGAATCAGTCAGCCCATGTCGCAGACAGCCTTCCACATCCAGGCCAAGGCATAGCGGCCCTATCTTTCCCGCATGCGTTAATTAAACTATATTCAGAGAAAACCGATACTAGGTTGAGCAGTATCAGGTTGCCAAGGCATGGCCAGCATACCTTCTGGCACATGATAGCAATGGCTTACCACCAAGAGTTTTCACCCGCATAAGCTTGGAAGCACCCATGACGCAGCACTAGGCCTCACAATAACGCACCATGAGCGTTGGAAAAGAATACCCAACATCTAATAACATGTTTAAATCCATACTACGCATAAAACCTCACAATTTTGCCATGGTAAGGCATATGCCTTGTAAACTCATCTAAGAAGAGCGTTTTAGAGAGGGGCAGGGCAACGGTAAAGAAAGGGCATAAAACCTGCAAGTTGACAGCGCCCCACAAGCTCAAATGCACAAGTAAACATGAAGAAGTGATAATCAGCGATATTCCGTTCTTACCTGGCCTGTCTGGCGTTACCTTGGACCAGCTGGAGCCCGCAAAAGTCGAGCTTTGCGGCACTGAAACCATGACGTGACAGAGTGGCCATAACCGTCGAATATCTACCGCCACTACATTTATTCAACAACAATGCATGATATCAAGTAGAAAGAAACCTGTAAACCCATGGAATTGCGCCGTAAAGGATCTGTACTCATTGATCTTGTCGGCATGGCTAATCGCAGTTTTTTCCAGCAAGAAGGCTCCCGACACCAAGAAAACATTATTCCAGCGAGCTGAACATCAGTCTATAGCATCTTTAGGACATATAAAATTTATTTCCTGAGTTTGACCAGCTAAATTGACCGCAAATGAAAACTGCATGCACGGGCGCAAGCCGCCATGGCTAGGTCGTGCATTTCCGGAAATTGACTTTTTACGGGGAAAAGTAACCTGTACCCCCAGTTCTTTGACCCTACCTTTCACTGCCACGCGGATGTCCAAAAAATTACCGAAAATTTTCTAAAAATCGAGCAACTCACTGGCTTTCCTGATTCGTCGAGTTAACTAGATTTGGACCAAAATTGTGACAACAGTGAATTTTTAGCGAAACCCTATTTCGCAGTCCTCTCTGTTGGACTGACGGGGTCCTCAGTCCTCTCTGCAGGACCCGCTACAAGGGACGTGTGAAGGACACCGTCTCCGCTGATGCCGGCATATGTATGACTGAGCCGGACACTCAGTATGACCATTACGTCGTCTCCCTCCACCATGATGGAAAGTACGAATACGGCCGGTACACATGTGATGGACAGCGCTTCTTTTCACCGGTTTTCACAGGTTTCCCTCAGTGGTAGGAAATATAAGTACGGTAATGCTCAAAGTGTATAACTCTGTGGCAGGGTCAACAGGTAATGAGGTATAGTCATGACAATGAACTGAAATAATCCATTACGTTGGCAGTGGGAGGTCAGACTAGCCCGTCCTCCATATAGACCTACTGCAACGAGATGGCGCTACTCGGTTGTGTGTCAAGTGCGTTCCCTTGCATAACTGCGAGCAATGCTCACAGCCCCCCCCCTCCCAACCCCCCCTTTGTTGGCAAAAGTGGGGTGCAGACTTCGAACCATTGTCATCACATCTCCGCAAACCCTTCTCGTGATAGTAACGAAGAAGTGTGATGCGTGCCAGCTACCAGGTCAGCCCTAACTGAGATTAGTAGTTTATAAATAATGTAGAGAATGGGCATTTAGCAAAAATGGCACTGGGGGCATCGTCAGTATACGAACATGTAGCTACTGCATGACTGTGACTAAAACGCACGTGCCTATGTGGCTGTGCGCGGGATTATATAAAAGGCATATGCCTATTATGTGGCTATAAGCGGGGTTTAAAAAAGCATATGCCTTTGTGGCTGTATGCAGGAGATAAAAAGCATATGCCTATGTGCATGGCTGTGCGTGGAATCAAAACCAAGCGGTCACGGTTGGTATATCCGTGGCACACTAAGGTATAGCGTAATCACATCAACAAGGGGTAATATCCGTGGCACGCCAGATGTACCTGGCACACTGATGCAACCAGGTTCAACCATGTGCCGCACGGCATGCATGCATGCTTTGCGGGCTAGATAAACAGCCCACAGAAACATAACCGCCAAAACTGTCTTTCTGGAACTAGGCAGAGCAGAGAGGATCAGCCTGCTATGTCCTCGAAACACAGTACAAGACAGTGATGAGTGAGACTGGGCACAACTCCCTGCTTGCAGCCGCTTGAGGGCGACCACATCAAAAGCTTCTTGCAATGGCTATTGAATCCATGAAGTCTGAATGCCCCCCACCTTGAGGCCGTATTCGCCAAGCTCCTGGAAACTGATCCCCTGCGCCCGCCCCTTGGCGCCTTCAAACACCTCCTGGTTCGCCAGTGTCTGGCCCGGTGCCGCCGTGGCTGCGATGCGCGCCGCCCGGTTGACCACCTGCCCGAAATAAGCGGCCCGGCCCGTGGCCATGTGCGGCTGGCAGTCGCTAGGAATGCCCATGCACAGGCCGATCTGCAGCCGCAGGCCCCTGCAGGTGACAGGCGTGGCGTGGTGGGTGGCAGTGGCGATTGGCAGGGGCCAGGCCAAGCGGCGCGAGTGGTGCTATAAGTAAATTCCAGAAATTTGCAAGGTTCTTCCGCAAAAGCAATTTTAAGTCAGATCATTCCTAGCGGCTTTGAAATGAATTGATCATGTTCCATACACTAAACCAACAGCAGTTAAAAAGGGGTTGCCTTGCGAAGCCGTAGAATCTATGGCCATCCCTAGAAGGCAGCATAAACACATGCAGCCAACACGTAATGTCTCTACCGCGTTTCTGCACGCTGCCTCGATCTTCCTTGAAGCATGCTTTCCATGTACGTCCATGAGAATATTCAGGTCCCCAGGCAATGCATGCCCAGCACAGATATGACACACGATTCCATATCCACAGACTGCCATCGTGGCATACCATAAGAGATGCATGTACCCAACACGTATTTGTCCCCCTTCAGAAAGCCGCTATCAACGCTGCATGATCAAATCTATCAAATACCACCAGTGCCATGGAAGTTTTAGCGCAGCAGTTGTGGGGGCAGTGAAAAGCTCGGCATGTGATTTGAGTTGGATTGCATTACGGTGATCAGACACACAGTCTTAAACCCTCGCTTGACTGCTAGCTAGAGCGCTTTTCATCCATATATGTACACCGCACAATATGTGGAATCAGGAGGGGGGGGGGGCAGCCTTTCACCCTTCACCGCAAAAGCGGGCCCCACGAGGATGGGAAGATATCGTGCACAAGACATGGGGGTGTGCACGAGCATCCGGAATGCAAGGGTGCACGGCTACGTGGGCAGGGGCGAATGCTTGGCAACATGACATAACGCAAGGGTCCATCGGGCACTCTTCCATGGCCCAGCTAGGGCTGGGAGCCGACACGGCCTGTGCACTAGTAGTGCAAGGCGAGAGCTAGCGGCTTTAGTAGCCCAAACAAGCTTGGCAGGAAGTCCGTGTCACTGATTGGCCATCACAATGGCGTATGATAATGGCTAGAGCGTGGCTGTGACTGACTACGAGGTTCCCCCCCCAGCTGGGGTAGGGCGGTACAAGTTGTGGTCAACATACAAAATCGCCTCCCTTCCAGAACACCGGACTTTGGGGTGGAGGCGCCGCAATTCCTTTAAGGCCTCAAAAGGGCCTGCTGTTGCTGCTGCTGGGCTGGGGTTCGATTAGTACCTCCAGCATGCGCGTCCCTCGCAACCTTGCAAGCAGTGTGCATGGTCAGCCCTATTTAAACAGCCACGACGATATTAGAAAAGAACCCAACCACCTGCACTGCTATATCAGCGTTTGCCTTGCGAAGATATATGTGTCTTACTGATTTACTACTATATATGTTTATCTTTCTTTGGTCTAATTTTGTGTTTGGTAACTACGTGCTCTGGCCTTATGAGCTTAGTGGACTTCCATGGCTTTGCTGTTTTGCCTTAATTCAATAACGTAACATTCCTAATGAATACATACTACTGTTTGTTGTATATATAGCAACCCACCGAAAGACGAAGCGCTCCTCCCGGTGG
>RPFO01000072.1:663104-675604 GCA_009746045.1 Mesostigma viride
GGGCATCGCATACTGGGTAGAACACGCCCAGGGTGTTCCGGGCCATGCCTTTGTTGTAGCCCTCCAGCTCGCACTCGACCCGGCGGTGGAAGTGAAGGGGGGGCTGGGCCGCGGTGATGAGCCGCGCGGTGTCGATGCTGCCCACCAAACGTTCCCCCGTGTGCTGCTCCAGGGCGGCCAGGTGGGCCGTCAGGTAGGTGGACAGGTAGAACTGCAGGGAAAAAACAAAACAAAAACACAGGGGGTCGGCGGAGCTACCCATGGCTTTGCAAGTGCATGCTTGACGCAAGCCTCTGACCAGTCTGACAGCGACATGATTAAGCTCTAGTCGTTAATGGGGGCTACCACCAGTGACTTCCACCATGCCTTTGTAGTGTACAGGGTACTGGGTGGCCACCCATGGCAGAGCCCTACAGGTTTTCCCAAGGCGTTGACCAGCTATTCCACTGCAGCTGGTGATCACCTAAGCATAGCGAGGAAAAGGGGAAAAATAAATGTAATGACAGGGCTGCCGACTATTCAAACTTAACCAACCCGATACTTCTCTGTTGTTATGCCCCTTCTTTCACCACCTGAAAAACAGTTATTAGTTGTCTGTTAAACAAGCACTCCCGTACTTCTTCACTGAATGAAACATTACCCCTCCTTGAAAACTTGAGTGTAGCAACCGGTCCCTTTGATATATGATACGTAACCACCCTTGGCCTTATGCAAAAGAGAGGCAATTCATGGTCTTGTTGAGATAAAGGCAGCCCGCACATGCTCATACCAGCAAAATCTGCACCCAATGCACTCCCTACAATGTTTCCTGAAACTTAGACCTTTCCCTGCTTGACACCCCACCTGTTGGTCCGCTGTCAAGCGCTTCCCCACCTGTTTGGTCCGCTCTCGAATGCTTTCCCACCTGTTTAGTCTGCTGTCAAGCGCTTCCCCATGCACCTATTGGGGCCGCTATCAAACGCTTCCCCCCACCTGTTTGTCCGCCAATGCGTCCGGCCCCCAAGCTGGTCCATGATCGCAGCCCAGCAGATGCCCCTAGTCCTGATACTCAGCCCATTATCTCCAACACTCCCCACGACATCACTTTGAAACGATTCCGTTCCGTGCTCATCGACACCTTACCTGTTGGTCCACGCAGCCAAGCAGGTGCTCCTCCCCCTTGACTCGCCCCTGCCGTGTCAACGCCAGGAAAGCGGATGTAGTGCAGTCCTGCATGGCCAACAGGATGGGGTCCCGTGCCGGTTGGACCGCCGCAATGTCCTGCAGCAGGCCCATCGTGGCCGTCGAGATCAGGTCGATCAACCCTTGGATGATCAGTGCATCGGGGGCCGGCACGTCGGTGTTGAGCCGCTGGGACAGGGGGGGTATGAACACCTCGCCCAGGTCCGGCAGGATGCCGTTCATGACCTGATGGGGGCGGTAGAGTTAGTAAAAAAAGACAGGAAAAATGACGGAAGGGTGGAAGACAAATAGCAGGTGTAGGTCAGGCCCGGCAAGATGCCGTTCATAACCTGCATGGGGGATGGGGGGGGGTAGAGATAGGAACAAGGAGATAGTAAAAACTGGTGGAAGGTAAACAGAATATGTGCGCCAGGCTCAGTATAGGGCACCATCCATAGTCTGAGGGGGTGGGGGTTAATGGGGGGTTGTGGTGGTACTGTAGTGAAAGGGGATATTTGCTCCATGACTACTAGACGGCCATCCCGCGGCCCGCGGCTGCCACCTGTACCCACAGATATTGTCATGCTTAGGAGCATATCATAATTATCCTGCTTCCTAATATTCCTGCGTCATGCTCCCTAGTAGCAAATCCAGACCCACCTGGGCGGTGCGGTTGGTGCCCGGGTCGACAAACAGCGCCCACGCGCCCGTGCGGTTCTCGGGGCTGCCACCATCCGTCACGGGCCACTCCCAGATGCCCGGCGGATACTCATATTCCTCCCCGACCGCCCCTGCGACCGCCCCTCGCATGTTCTGCCACGTCCAAGGGAACATGGGCGCGACGTTGTTGCCCAGTACATGGCGTCCGCCGGAAGCCGCCGCCAGCTTGCCCAGGTACACCCCGCAGCTGTAGGGGCTGGCACCAACGTATGCCTTGGCGCCGTATTCGTCGATGAAGGCTTGCGCGTCGGCCAGCAAGCCAGGCATCGAGTGCGCCAGGTAGAGTGCCTTGCCAGCGGCGGAGATGGACTTGAGGGCAGCCTTCAAGGGTGGGGATAGATCGGTGATGCCGCCGTCGAGACAGATGGCCCCTTTATACTGGCTCCCATTGGCCACCTTGGCATAATCCTCGAACTGGAAGAACGAAGAGGCCAGGTACACCTGCCTGCGGCATGCGTGTGTGCATTGGAGAGAGCCGGGAGGCGAAGGGAAAGGACTGAAGATTCATGAACCCAAACACAACACCAATATCTTTTTTAATGTACAAGATAAGTATACCTTGTATCTGTATATATCGTACACAATACCAGGCGAGCTGGGAGACACAGCCGATATCCTTTTTCTCTTGAGATATCCCAAGGAATTAGTAGTGCAACAGAATAAGAAACGTGTGTGGAAGAATAAGAGGCGAGCTAGAACACATGAATGGTTATAAGGTTCCATCAGGAGCTACCATGGTCCGGATTCTCCCGATTTCTGGCCTGCGCTGGTTGTCTCCTTGATACGGTTCCATACTGAATTACAGGGTGTGTGGTCGGTTGGTTGGTTGGTTTGTTGGGTATTTTAATGGGTGCTTATTTGGTCGGTTGGGTTGATGAGCGTGTGGTGCATGTCTGGGTGCATGTGTGTATGCGTGTGCGTGCATGCTTGTCTGGTGTGTGTGTGTGGGGGGGGGGGGGAGTGTGTGTGCGTGTTGTGTGTGTGTGAAAGAGAGAGAGAGAGAGAGAGAGAGAGAGAGAGAGAGAGAGAGAGAGAGAGAGAGAGAGAGAGAGAGAGAGAGAGAGGAGAGAGAGAGAGAAAGAGAGAGAGACAGAGAGAGAGACGGACAGACAGACAGATAGTAAGAGTGGGTGGGTAGGTGGGTGGGAAGGGGTGAGTGCAGGGTGGGTGGGTGGGTGGGTGGGTGGGTGGGTGGGTGGGTGGGTGGGTGGGTGGGTGGGTGGGTGGGTGGGTGGGTGGGTGGGTGGGTGGGTGGGTGGGTGGGTGGGTGGGTGAGCAGTGAATGGGTGTGTGCGTGTGTGTGTGTGTGTGCGTGTGTGCATTGTGTGTGTGTGTGTGCGTGTGTGCGTGTGTGCACTGCGTGCGTGCGAGCGTGCGAGCGTGCGTGCCTGGAGTGAGGGAGTGAAGGGACTCAGGGACTCAGGGAGGGAGGGAGGGAGGGAGGGAGGGAGGGAGGGAGGGAGGGAGGGAGGGAGGGAGGGAGGGAGGGAGGGAGGGAGGGAGGGAGGGAGGGAGGGAGGGAGGGAGGGAGGGAGGGAGGGAGGGAGGGAGGGAGGGAGGGAGGGAGGAGGGAGGGAGGGGAGGGAGGGAGGGAGGAGGAGGGAGGGAGGGAGGGAGGGAGGAGGGAGGGAGGGAGGGAGGGAGGGAGGGAGGGAGGGAGGGAGGGAGGGAGGGAGGGAGGGAGGGAGGGAGGGAAGAAATGAGCGTGGGTGGGTTGGTGGGTGGGTGGGGATGGGGATGGGGATGGGGTGGGGGTGGGTGGGGGTGAGGGTGGGGGTGCATGTAGGTGGTGAGTGCATGCGTGTATAGCTAGTGAGTGAACGTCAGAGTCAGTGAGTGAAGTCGATGGGTGGGAGGGAGATGGGTGCCGGGCGAACAGGTGGTTGGTCGGTGCGACCTGCATATAACGGGATAAATTAGTGAATGAGCTGAGTGCTGCCGTCTTACTTGGACCATTGGTGACATCCACGGAATGTGTTCAATGGCCATGAAAGCATCCGTCAAATATGGACTCCCCCAGGTCCCACTTATAAAACTCACGTCCCAATCCCTCTTCCACCCCTGTCATTCTCAACATCATCCAGGCACAGTCTGCCACAGGTTATACGAGGACCCCGACAAACCCTCTAACAATAGCCGGGTCACAATCCCTTACTAATGAGAACCCCCAAATATCATCACACCCCAATCCATGCACCCACCAGTCAAACGTGGACCCCGCCAGGTCGCGCTGCGCGTCCACCATCCCTTGCCACATCTGGTTCACGCTCTGATACACCTTTGGCAACCCGCTGATGACTTTGTACTTCACGTCAACCCGGGCAAAGCACCGGCACCCAGAGGGGCTGACGGGGGCCACCCCAGGGTCCCCGCACACAGGGTACCCTTCCGCGCGGCACACCTCACGCCGCAGGGTGGCATCGATCACTGGGAGAGACTGCATCAGCCACACCCGTCGGAATCACATGGTTGTGCATGGGGCATGCAGCCGCCCCGTGGCCAGCGAGCAAAGCGCAGGATGGATGAAAAGGTCAGCAGGGACCCGTAAACCGCCACGAAAGCACGCATGGGCTGGCACATATGTGCGGGCGCACGGAGAAGTCATGCTAGCATACGCGAGTAAGTCGCAAGTAAGTCGATACACACCGTGCATCCGCCACGCAACGAGCCCCCGATGCAAACATCAATCCACACCCGCGGAGGTCACAATAAAGACCCGGTGCATGGCGCACTCAGGACCGTGCTGCTGATCGCCACGTATCCCCCAAGCTTGCCATTGGCTTGATCCAACCCGACATAGGGCCCGCACATGAGTCGGCTGGTGCATGTGGCCTCCAGGACTCACATATCACCCACACAGGGCGCCGAACCCCCGGTTGAGGCAGCGTACTTGAGCCATGAATTAAAAACATTTAACCACTAACTATCGTAGAAGCCGGACAGCTACTAGGCTAATAGCTGATTAGGACTTCACAGTGGTGATCGTGGCCATCAAGCAAGCACTCACATGTGCGCCCACCCCACCCAGCACGAGCGCCTCTGTCTCAACATCCGAGGTGACCGCCTGCCCCGTGTGGACCTCCGCCGCCGCCAGCGATAGCGCCAGGTACCCCTGGGTGTAGTACCCCGGGTCGAGCGCCATGACACTGTACCCGTCCAGGATGTCCCGCACGACCGCCACGCTGGTCTCATACAGCACCAGCGTGGCATTACCCTTGCTGCCTGACCGCAGCCGGTCCTTGATGTTGTTGTATGCATTGGAGTCCATGACGACGACGGCGATCTGCTCCCCAGGGACGTCTGGGTACGCCTTCTCGAGCCACTCCACGAAGAGGGCAAGGTCCACCGACAGGTCGGTGCGCGCGTGCCAGCTGCCCACGCGGCCCGCGGCCTCCATGGTGTCCATGAGCCCGCGGCAGCGACGGAAAAACAGCAGCGTGCCCAAGTCGTTGATCACGCACGCCATGTGGGTGATGCCAGCATTGATGAGCTGGTCGCCCAGCATGCGGGCGACCTTGTCCACGTTCTGGCCCACGTAACGGAGGGAGGAGCCCACGGGGCCTGAGTAGGTGACATCGGAACGCATCATGTCCACAAGGGAGGGCGTGGACCCTCCCACGATGTAGATGGGGATGCCCGCCTCGTGCGCAGCGCGCAGGGAGGGGATTTGCTGCGGTCGACAAACACAAAGAGAAGGTAAAATGCGAGACGCCAGTCGAGGAGTTCAGTCGGGCCCCGATCAAGAACCCGGTCGTGAAACAGACTCAGCGAGGGAATTGATTGCCCTGGGCATGACGACGTTCATGCCGGGCATGATGACGTTCATGACAAGCCATCCAAGGACTTGGGGGTGGGTGCGACGAGCATGAGTGATGCATGGTCGTCACTTATACTCAAGTGTCATGCAACCAGCATCGCTTGATCCGTCACTCGAGCATCGGAGTGGTGCGTGAGGAGCAGCTGGGGGGATCATCTGAGGTTGGGCGAGGGATGAGGCTTGCAGGGTCATCAGGCTAAAGGAAGGGGTCGACCATGAGCGGCCGAGCGAGGCATCCATGGCCGGGAACAATTAAGTGAGAAACAGGGGCCGCTCTCGATGAGCTGATTCCCAACCCAAAGCTCCACTCGCTCTGCCTACAAGCATCCCATGTCATCGGCTTATACCCATACCCTGTTGTCTGCCTACCGGCAGGGATGGGAGATGAGGGACGGAGGGGATTCTCTGTGCACACTGCGAATCCCCTCACCATGTGCCGGCATGATGCGGTCCGCACGTGGGCACAGGTGACCACCATTTTAGTGTAAAAATTGAAAAGGAGTCGTCAAAAGCATAAAAAAGGTCCAGCCTAATTGCCGCCAAAAGCGGTAGACCCACAAGTAAATTGTAACATAGTTCTTCGTCCAGCTCTCAAACTGATCCCAGCGGGCATAGGAATGATGTGACCATCATGGCAGCACCTCGAATGTCATGGACACCTTGTGCATTCGATAATTAGGAGGAAGGACTGTGGGTCAGCATTTCAGGTTCCATGGTACGCGGCATAATGTGCCGACCAAGTGTCAGAGGCAGACGGTATTCGTTGGACATGTCACAAGGAAGCAGGGTATTAATAACTTGACCAATGTATTATGGCCGGGCAACCTGACAATATGCTGAGTGATGAGGAGCGAGGGGAACGAGACAAAACATGGTGTGAGTTACCTGCTCGTTGTACAGGGTGGTGATGATGCCAGACGTCCCCGCCTGGATCTCCGCGTTCAAAAAGTCCACGATATCCGCCACCTGTCACCATACGCACGTACGCATCGAGGAGGCCAGATCATGCCGCGTGCCGCCGGTGCAAGCACAGCATATACATGTCAACAGAACACATGACGCCCACCAAACGGGCCAGTTTAAGATTGGGCAGCCTGGCTTTAACTGTTGTTTAGATTCCGTGTGGATGCGGTGACTACTCACTGCGCTCATCGCATGCCATGATTCAGTGTATGGGCCGCTCGTGCCATGATCCACTCACCATTCGCCAACACAGGATCATAACATGTTGCTGTACTGCATGCCGTCCGACGGTCCCTGGCTGACCTAATGGCACTGACATCGGCATTCACCAGTGGATGCTGCCTCACTCATGTTTCATATCATTTACCACTGGCAGCCGCGAACGAAAACATCTTGTCTGCGGTCACTGAGTCAGGACCAGAGGGCGTGTGAGACGGATTTTTATCAAGAAGGAACAAGCCTTAGACTGCCTAATGCACCAAGGCAGGCTCAGCATGCAGCAATTGCATATTTATGGATGAATATTTGTGGGTGAACGCAAAATTGAAGGCACATTGCCGGCCTCGATCGGATGCACGGCGCAAAAAGACACTTTAACCCCTAAATAATAATAGTGCCTTTCAGCATGCAAGAGAACCTTGATCAGTGCCCGAAAACGCTCAATCACATATATCCAAAGCCTGCACACACCAGTCACGGCACGTACATTCAGTGCCAGCACTGGGTAGAACTCACGGAGCTGCACGCCCCGATCCCGCGCCGCCTGCTGCACGCCAGCACGGAGCAGGGCGCCCGCAGTAGCAAACGGGGCGCGGAAGTGCATCACGAACGTAAAGGTGGCCGACGCCCGGTCCCAGCAGGGGCAAAAGGAGGCGACGTCGGCCGCAATTGTGTTGGTGGTGGCAGATGTTGTCGTTTTCTGGGCCCCTGACTGTGCCGCGGCAAAGCTGCCGGTGCCCACCACAGCGAACACGTACAGCAGTGAAGTCCGAAAAATCGCGGACACTACTAGCTGCGACCGAGTGGCCCGTGCAGCACTGCGTGTTGTACGCCAACAGTATGATAAGATTCGGCGCCAGCTGGCGCCGGTCGCGGGCAGAATCCCCCTTGAACCGATGGCACTGGTACCTGTGGCCACCATGGCGATGATACGTGATCGAAATATTTGTGAAATACGCTGCAGACTAGCGTTGGTTGGCACGAAAACCTGGCAGCTGGCTAAGTTAACGCTACACCTGTTGTACCTACGAAATCTGACTCAGTCTCTGAATATGCATGCATGGGCTAAGCCGTCCATGCAAACGGCCGACCGGTAATCAATTTCAGCTCGGCCGCGGATCAATAACGTAGAACACAGAATACTGCAGACTTTGAAATAGTACAGTTATGATTACCGCTAGTACGCGGGCCCGCAGCTGGCGCTGCTTCTAGACCCAACGATGATATTACTGGCCCTATCGATGTTCACACGAGTAACCGCAGGCGTCGACTGATAGATGCACGCGCTCCGTCTCGGCCGGCCGGCTTGCAGGCCTTCGCGCGGCGTGAACGTGCGCCTCAGTTGGTCGCGCCCGTCCATGCTGGCCCGTAGATGATAGCCGCGTCAATGCGATCACAGTTTACAACTACTGTACTCAAAGATGGTGGCGGGTCAGGATCGAGCTTTTACGCATTCAATGCCGCGTCGGAAAAAGGATCACACGCCATCAACAGGATATATATTAAACTGCTGCGCATGTCTCGTAAGTTATGTTAATGGAATGAATGAATGAAACGTCTAAAACTCCCCCTAGATGTATCTTGAAGCAATAATAAAGATCTTTATACTTCACTGACTTGAAATCGAGTGACTTCTCTGGGATGTATGGTTATTGGAAGCGTGAATACGAACAATTGACTGCTTTGCCAATGTGCAGCATCTGTCCACCAGACACCACCACAAGGACGACCTACGTATGAGACTCTTTATCGCAGTAGGTTTTTCCCTAGCCAACGCACAGTTGATCAATATCGTTGACTTATAAGGGATCCAGACACAGTGGGTTTTTGGTAAAGGATTACCTCTGCTCCGTAGCTTCCGCAATAATCTTCATCATTGCCTGTAAGGTCGTGGCTTTTTGCACGCCCTAACGGCACTAGGTACAGTACAGTAATAACTGTCCTCTCCCGGGGGATTTTTCCTCGTGCGAGACCCTGGCGAGACTCGTAAGTTGTCTCAATACTGTTACAGTATACTGAACCGATTTTCGTGAGTTGTTGTTGTTGTTGTTGTTGTTGTTGTTGTTGTTGTTGTTGTTGTTGTTGTTGTTGTTGTTGTTGTTGTTGTGTCCCACGACCCACGCCGCAGTCAGAGAGTAAAGTTGGGGGCTTGGGGCCCGGTATTCGGTAATTACAGATTAGTTTCACTAATTACAGGGAGGTGTTTTTTATCACAGATCAGTCGGGATTCTTATAGTTCGATACGTCGGACCAGGGTCAGACAGCGGTTTTTCCGATCCAAATCTGATTCGTTTGGTCAGATTCCTATTTCCGTCGCGCATTTTTTTCCCCCTACGATGGTACGTGGGCATGACGACGTGAATTCATCAGCCTGCTCGGCATGTCGGAGGACTAGGCCAATAATACGGCGGAAAATTTTCTGTTTCATGAGATCACTGCTTTTTTTCATGTAATCAGCATGGGCGTTTTCATGTCATGAATCAGAGCGAATTTTCTGTCCTCTGGAATAATTAAGAAAAGGAATTCATGTTGGCGGCAGTGGCTGACAAGTTTTGCGGACTAAACTTATCGTAGTCAAGCCGTTAACGTTGGTAGAACTGGATTGAAAGCTTTGACAACCGGGGGTTGGCACTTTTCCGGTCTGTCTAGGTAAGTAATTACATGATGCATGCGCGAGACCCTGTGGGCAAGCCACCTCCCCCCAAGCGGAGGAGGCGTTTTGATGAGTAGTGTAGTTAGGATTCTCTAGATAGCCTAGCGTTAGTATAGTTCGATTACGCGGCTTCCTCCACCCCATCCATCATGGAATATGTGCTACATGACCTCCCCACGGAGGCATGTTATAATTTAATTTTAATGCGCGATCGAAGTAACGCTCATCCGCCTGCATGGGAGGCCGGCTTTTCTTGCGTCCCCTGGGCGAAAGATTTACAAGGGTTAGGTACAGTTCTTCGGGCGACGGTGTCTGCTCTGTTTTTTGTGCTGTACGGGCTCATCGTTGTGAGCTTTTTGCGCCAAACTTTGCAGTTTCGCCTGGTCGTTTGCCCCCTGCGCATGCTCGAGTATAGTTCAATAATTTTTATTGCTTTCGTTGGCAGGTACGCCAGATTATGGTTCATAAGGAAAGTAATAGAGCTTGGGTTTTGAAACGGGCTTTGGGGGAGAATATTGCGCGTATTTCTTGTGCATGACGAGAGACCAAACCTTAGCAGCGGCATGAGCTAGTGCGCCTCGCTTGGAGCTGAAAATCTGCCTAACGCTTTACATTTTCACACGCAGGAAAGGAAGCGCGATAGTGATCACATGTTTGACATGTTTTGTTAGAGTAAATGTATGTAGGTATCGGTTACCATGGGTTCATTTCAGTACTCACCCTTGAGGAGGAGACTTGCAGCCTAACATCATATGCCAAGGCAGCCAAGCTAGCCATGGCTGGCAATATGGTTTACAACAAGCTATACCTTGCATACATGTTTTATTGATTGCATTCCGTCATCCCTTTGTCTTTGGGCATGTTGGAGAGCGTACTGAGGTCATTTTACAAGTTTTTGTTGTGTTCAGTATTTTCTTTTGTGGCACACAGCGTTCACTTTAACCTGGAATAAATATGGGAACCGCTAGATAGTTAGTCATGTGATGCATACAACATTGTTGCTCTGCAACCTTTTACAACACGTCGTGCCATGCCCGAGGGAACGTGAGGGCATACGTTGCCCTGAGAGTCTTGCCACCCCTTTTCGTACACTGACTGAGTTGGCATGGTTGTGGGCGTATTCCATGATGCATGAAGTGTTCCTGTGTGCAAACACCGTCTGAAATGAATTAGCATCTGCCCAGATAATAATCTAAACCAACTGCCCTTGTTTGTTCTACGTTAGGGTCTCCTCAAACTTTCATCATGTCTAGTGTTAACGCATTTCTTGGTAACTGTTGTTCATGCACTTCTTGGTAGCTTGCACGTGCCTTGCTTGCAAAAGGAGATCCTAATCTGGCCACTGCATGGCCACATAGAGTAACTAAATAAGCTAGGAATTCATCATGGATGTGAAAGAATTAAGTGAGGGTAATAGGTGATTGATTGACTAACTGGTCGTTCATTGTTGACTAGCTGATGAATGACTAACTTCTTTACACATGCAATGCTGGCTTGCTGGCCCATAGCACTAATTGCATGTACAATTATGAAACATCGTGAAGAGTCCGTTATAGACACTTAACTAGGCACTTACACCGTTTGCTAGTTTATGGTTCAGGAGCTCATAACTGGAGAGGTTACGCCCTAGTATCAAGTGAGACAACTACATTCAATTGTCTGGCTGGTTATCTCCAAATAACACATACATTCAATTGTCTGGCTGGTTGTCTCCTTGACATTCAATTGTCTCCTTCATATTCAATCACTACTGAATCGCTGGCCTGCGCTGGTTGTCTCCTTGATATTCAATATCCCTGAGGACTAATGCTCACGCACGTGACGCAGTTACAAGTATTCTTGGACATGTAAATTAAGGGGACGGGACACATCGGAATTTTTTGGCGCCAAAAAATTCGCGCCGGTACCCCCGGACCGTGAAATTGTGGTGCACAATGCGCCCACCTCGTGCGGAGGTGGCCATGGCGACGTGCGTTTCGTAAAAATTTGCCTAATCGGCCAGGCGACAAGCGAAAAATGTACGCCGGTGGTTTTAAACGATGTACTAGTATGATGTTTCATAGCCAGATATGCACAATTTGAAAAGTCGGTGCCTTTCTTAATCCAGATTTGCACGGGGGTCTAATCCGAAAATCTGGCCGCATATATTAATTTAGAATGCGTGCCTGCGACGATAGAATTGAATATTTGTGGGTTATATTGATGCAGGAAGAAGCGTTTAGTAATGGAAACCGTGAAAACATTCTAAGCGGCTTCGATCTGCGGCCATTTCCCGTCATTTCTGAAATGATATCGTTCAGGCCTGCGCGATCCGCGGTCAAGCCATCCATGGCTGGCTGGCTGTCTCGCGCGCCTGGGTAGGAAATAAAGCCGACCGTGGTACGTTCATTTGCCGCATGTCACCGCCCAGTCTGTTTGCGCTCTAAATGTTCCTGGCATGAAGCTTTGGCGCCGATTCCGGGTGTTCTTGCTATTTTGTTCGCCACTTGTTGCAGTTGCGCTATCTGATTTTCCGCAGGTTTCAATGTTTTGCCTTATGCTGCGTATGCCATGCTTCTTAAAGCTAGCAAGAGTTGATTGGGCAGTTTTGCGGCTCTGCTACACTTTGTTTTATGGAGTTTTTCATATGGTTGACATTGTATATTGCGTAGTCAAGGACCCTAGCTGCCTGGGAGCGGCATCAACGTTGCAAGGAGCTGGCGAGCTCATAAACGCTTGTCTTGGCTCTTCAGCCTGCTGGAAAACAAGGTGTGAAGTTGTAGGGAAGGTGAGCATGTGTGATATAGTTATCTCCTTCCTATATGTTTTGCTTCCATTAAACATGGCTGGGGCTTCCTAGATGATAAGGATCAGGTGCTTATTATGACAATATTAAAGGATGGCCCTTTTATCCTTTAGCATCATGACTGGGTATTAGCTATGAGGTGATTCCCGCAAGTGGTCATGCCTGCTTGCGTAATGATTTAA
>RPFO01000072.1:680604-734483 GCA_009746045.1 Mesostigma viride
ACCATGTCCTTGACAGAAGGTTCCAGCCGTGTTCAGCCCGTCTCACGTTGCGAGACTGAACAAGTCTCGCGTGCAGACACGTGTGTTACTAGTACTCCTACACACAGATCTCGAGTGATTTATCTAGTACCAAATCCGAAAGGCTTGCATCACTCCCCGGAAAGGAGAACTTTTGCGGATGACTGTAGGTGTAAGTTGATGATGCCCTAGGATCCAAAGACGTCCGTCGTATAGTCAGCGAAAGTTGGTGCGAGAGGTCCCCAGTTCGATTCCGGTCGGATTCATTTGCAGATCGCGTTTTTCCGCGTTTTCCGCGGCCCGGCACTGAACGCAAATGGTTTTCACCTTTGCGGCGTGCCTGATCAGAATACGTACGTAATGATTCAGGCGCACAAGCGATTTGCCCGCATCGTGGGTAGGGAGCCAGGGGTGCAGGTTCCCAACCACTTCTGGCATGGCGGAGCGGAAACGGAGATTCGGCTGGCGGACATCATATCTACGCAGACGACACCACCCTCTTCGAGGACAATGAGCACGTGCAGACGTGGCTTGACTGCCTGGCTCTCGAGGCCCGTGCAGTGGGGCTTGAGGTCAGCAAGAAGACAGAGGCCCTGGCGGTTGGGCTCACCACCTCAGCGCCGCCCCTCTATCTCCTTGACGGCTCTCGCGTCCTGTATCGAGACCATGTCAAGCTGCTGGGCAGCCTGCTCCCCAGCTGCGAGGCTGATGTGGACCACCGCATCTCCCTTGCCTGGCACGCGTTACGCCAATACCGGGCCTTGTGGCGCAAGCCCCTGGGCAAGATCGAGAAACAGGACCTGTTCAAGGTCCTCGTCCTTCCTGTTCTTACGTATGGGGCCGAGACGTGGACCCTTACCGCCGACCTGGCCCGCAAGCTAGACGGCGCGGTCACCAACATACTGCGATACATTTTCAGAGTAGGATATGCTGCGCACGTCCGCACTGAGGACCTTTACCTTGGCATGCCATATATCACCAGCACCATTAAGCAGCGGCGCCTGCAGCTCGTAGGGCACCTAGCTCACACCAACCAGGTAGACACCTCACGTGGCCCCCCCGCGGGACTGCGACCTGCTCAGCCTGGCCGGCACCTCCTGACGTGGGCCGGGCCCCGTGATGTTAGACGCCGCAAGGCCTGCACCTTCAAAGAACAGCTAGTAGAGGACATGGGGGGGGCCTAGTAGGCCTCTCCGTGATTTGGAAGAAGATGATTAATTAATTAACGTAACATGCCTCCGTTGGGAGATTAATTAACCCATAGTCCGCTGACCCATTTTTGGCACTTTTATACCCCTGAAAATGAAAAAAATCATAACTTACAGGCCACAACTCCAAATACCCCCAACCAAGATGCTAGGAGTATCTACACTTCAAGGGCTTTCAGAATATGCAATAATACCTGGGCTTTATCAAAGCATTTGGATGATAGCTCCAGTCAAAGCTGGCCAAAAGACGATATTTTTTCCCCAAGGAAAAGTCTACCCCCCCCTAACTTCCCAGGGAGGGCAGGGAATCTCAATACCAACATTGGACAACTTAGTTGGATAGTCCAATGGGGGTTTCCTTGGGTCAGACCACCCGGATAACCCATTACCCCTATATAACGTGCTCATACATGTGTGTGGGTTACGCGCGTGAAAACAGCTATCTATGACATGCAGCACAATAATGCATTATAACAAGCTATCAAAGGCTGCCAAAAGTGCTGGAATACAAACACGTTGCCTACCTGCACTGACGGAGTGGTATACTCCAGAGAAATGCCCAAAACTGGGCACTTTCAGGGCTAATACCACTCTTTACAACAGGCATGGAACTTGCTGAAATATGCATGGATAAAATCGTCATTCATAATGCATGGGATACGTATTCCGCTGCAAACAACACGCAAATACGTTGTCGTACCTGGCTCGTTCATGCCCTACCCGGATTCCGCTGGCCGGGACCCTCATATCTCACACATACTGATGCTCCACAGGCAAAGGCCGCCATAGCCGCATACTTCATGATCCACCATGGCTACCAGGTCGATGTTCCGTGCAAAGATGGCCACTAAACTAGTCCGCATTCTCAGCAAACGCTGCAGCTGACGTCCCTTACCCAAACTGGATGCCCGGGCTGGCGCAGATTGCCCGGCCATAGGGAGAAAATCGACCTATGACAAGCTATGACTCATCTGGAACTGACGACCAGGAAAGTCATATTTTCCTACCTGTATTTTCCTAACCCTATAAATCTGGCGGTGCCTGACCTACGAAAATCATGCATCGTCATTCTGAGCAACATTCTGAACCGTTTCAAGCCGTGAGACGCAAAAATTTCGTGACAGCGGCACGTTGTCAGCCATATCTCATTACGCGCGCGCGCGAGCGAAATTTTCCCGCCAAAGTCACGTGATACATTCTCAATGCACGTTGTAATTACCAGGCTATGGCGAATATTACCCCCAAACCTATGCATCACCTTCGTCCCTAAGTGTTCCCGGACCCACCGGACCACTGACATCCGTCACAGGTGGCGCGGCGCTCACGGCGCGGCGCGAAATTCGACCGTTAGTCAAACTACCCGACAGGTCGGGTAGTTTACGGACTATGGGTTAATTAATTAATTAATAGACACGTGACTGCGTCACGTGAGCTTAAGTCCTCAGTGGGAGGGGAAGAAGATGATGGACAAGGCCAACTGGGCCCAGGTCATAGAGGACAACGAGCCCCCCCCCCGTGGGGAAGCGCCCGCGTGTGCAAACCCACGGGAGGCATGCCAGACAGCTCCCCTAGGGTAGAGTTGATGTTGATAGCTTTAGATAGATGTTGTAGGTTACTAGCTGTAATGTAGATGGATTAGACCGGTAGGACTGTTTGCACCCATCCATCCATCCAATCGGGGTTAATGCGCCGCGACTACCCAACGGGAGCACGATCGAGTATAATTAATTATTAATTAATTAATCAATGAATTAATTAATGAATTAATGAATTAATCAATTAATTAATTAATTAAAGTGCACAGTTCAACTTGATCACTTTTTTCAAGATTGAGTTATCATAACACTTATCTTTAGTGGGACACGAGACTAAATAATTAATGAATTGATCTTTAGTGGGGAGTCATGGAGCATAGAATAATAGCATAACGCCAGAAGTTCTTTGAGGACGTGAGGACTTGCATAGCCTTGAGCCCGGTTTAAACTTTTCCCGGTTTACGGTGCGCCGAGCTATGGATGCCGAGAATGCTCATAACTTTTGATTCCGGGCATGAAATTTGGTCGGGTAAATTGCTACAGACTCGCTTTTTGATGACGAACACGCTGATCTAATTTTTGGCAGCCATCGCCCCGGATTTCGAAAGTTATCGCCGGCGGCCTGCCCAGCAGATATCGCTATTTTTCTGCACGTTATGGCGGCACCACGCACGTGAGCCGTGCGCCTGCGCCCCCTGCCATCGTCTAGGTGCTATTAAACGTAGCCATGGAGGCCCCCGCATCGTCTTCAGTTCTTGCTGCCGAGTCTCTCGAGGACAAACTTGCTGCAAACAAAATCGCCACCGACATTGCCGCGGCCAAGAAAGCCGCTAACAAGCGCACCAAGACTTCGGCAGCGACTTCGGAAGCAACTCCGATAGCGGTTGAAACCTCCTTGCCGGACTCCATTTCTTCCTCATTCTACATGCCAGTCGCACGTTTGAGCCTGGACGACATCGCTGCCTTCCTTGGCTTCAGCGACGCCGAGGTGCGACGCGTGCTGCAGCTCCGCTACGAACACAACGCCCCGATTCGCCACCCTCGCACCGGCCAGGTTATGGACGCTCCTTCGGATACCATTGATGCTTTGGAGCCCAAGGATTGCCGTCTTGCATGTCTTATTTCGTGCTGCTCTGAACTTGTCGAGCTGCCGGCGACACCCATCGCCAGGCCAGCCCCCGCGACCGACACTACCGTGCCGCTGCAGGACCTCGCACAGTCTTTTACGACCGTGCAGGGCGACATTAAGGTCCTGAAGGAGACGATGCTGGAGCTGAAGAAAGCCATGGCAGCCCCTGCCAAAACTACCACGTTTGCCGATGTCACCGGCAAGCAATTGACCACCATTGTTCAACAGGCGGCCAAGTCTGCAGCTACCGCTGCGGTCACCCAGAATGCAGTGCAGCAACGCCAACGCAATATGGTAATCAAAGGCTTCCAGAAAGGCGCGGCAGCACAGGAGACAGCACACTCACTTGCCGAGGAGCTGCGCGGCCCAGCGTTTCTGGGGAAGCTGCAGCTCCAGAACCGTGTTGCCATTGAACGTGCCATTCGGCTGCCAGGCCCTCTGGGCCTGGTCGTCGTCACCATGGCCTCCATGCACGACAAACGCCTCGTGCTGGGAGCACGTCGTCTGCTCCAACGCGATGACTTCAGCCTCGACGAGGACTACACGACGGCTCAACTGAAGGCGAGGAGCGCGGTGTGGAACAGCACCATCGTCCAGGAGACCAAGAAGCAAGAGACCAAGGGTAAGCGCATTAAGTTGCGTCTGCTTCAGGATGGCTCCTTTGCAGCATTCTTTGATGGGCACAGGATTACAGGTGTTCCGCTTAACACCCCCGGAGCGGAGTCTCGTCAGGCGTCTAGCCAGAAGGGTGCTGCCTCTGTTGGTAGACAGTAGGTAGACAACCTTCCTCGTCGGCTCGCGGCTAACAGGCTTCGGGGACAGCCTCTAAATAGTCCCGTTCCACTACCATGCATCGACCTAACAGTCGACTGAGACACATGGTGGTGCCGGTATCTCGGGCCAGAACGACAGCTCTCAGCAGCAAGATTAGCAACACCCAACGCATGCTAGATTTCCTACGCCTCTGCGTTGCGCAAGCATCCCCGAATACCCAGAGCAGGCGGCAGGCTCGCATCCTACGCTTGCAGGACAAAATAAATGCGATGAAAAGCACTATTTCTACCGCTTCCCTTCCCCCCTCCGTTTCACCCCCACCTCCACCCCCCGCCGCACCCACCCCCATCACCCATCGTCGTCCTCCCCTGGTGGGCCAGCAGGCATCCTTGGCCCTTGCCACTTTTAACACCCGCACATTGCTAGATGACGACCATAGCTGCCGGGTAGAGGAGCTAGTCGCATTCTGCATTGAGCATCGTGTGTCTATATTAGGCGTCCAGGAACACCGCCGCACGGTGCCACTTGGCATGGTGAGCACTGATCGCTTGGCGGGTGGCTGGCGGTTTTTCTTCGCTGGCAGCGGTACGTCTGGCCAAGGTGGTGTTGGTCTTTTGTGTTCGCCGCTGGCAGTTGCTAGCCTCAGCACGCTTAAGTTTCTAACGCCACGCCTTATGGTAGCACACTTCACCTCCGTCGAGGGGCGGTCTAAACACCACCTCACGGTGGGGGTGGGCTACGCACCCCATAGTGGTCTACCTGCGTTGGAACGCCAGAAGTTCTTCGAGGACTTGCATAGCCTTGAGGGGGCCACCCCGGCCCGCCACTTTTTGGTTATGCTGCTAGACGCCAATGCCACGCTCCCCGTGGGTACTGCTGGCAGTCGCTTTGCGCCTGCTGACACTGCTGCTAATGACAACACTCCCCTGTTTTCTGCCTTTTTGCGGGATAGCGGGATGGTTGCTGTCAACTGCCACTTCCAACGTCCCTCCCAGGACTTGGTCACTTTTCGTGGCCCTAACGGCCGTCAGGCCTGTCTGGACTACGTGGTGGTACGGCAGCCCAGGTGTACCTCGGTTCTGGACACCCGAGTGTTTGACACGCCCACGGTGTGCTCTGACCACCGGTTGGTGCGCGCGACCCTTCGGCTCCGGTTCCACGTCCCCGCGCGCCGCGCCCCAGTGGTCCGCCCTGACTGGTCTGCTCTACGTCCGGTCAAGGGAGATCCTGAGGACTGGACGGACGCCGAGCACGAGCGGAACTGGTGCCGACGGAAGTACCTGTCGGCACTGGACGCCCGGGCGGACGTCGACGAGCTGGACAAGGGTGCCCCCAACGCAGCCATTTTTGCGGGCTTTGCGGCCCGTGCCCCGTTGCTGGCGGCCCGGCACCTGCCGGTCATGCCCCGCCGCCGCCCCGGCCCGCTCTACCGCCAGGACCCCAAGGTCTTGGCCGCCCGGCACCGCCTCAAGCGTAACCGGGACCCGCTGCAGAAACCATTGCTCAAGGCCGCCCTTGTGGAGGCCTACGAGCATGCTCAGGACGCGGAGGCGGCCCAGTGCATCGCGGATGCCAAGGCCTGCCAGGCTCGCAACCAGGGCAAGGACATGTGGTACCACCTCGACCGGCTCGGCGGCCGGCGGCAGCGCACCCCGGTGGAGCACACGGGGGACGGCACGGCGCCGGTAAGCCTTGACCGCTGGTTGGCCCACAATGTTTCCTTGACCGGTGGGGCTCGCGCCCCCCCCCGCCGCTTCACCCCGAGACGGCCGCCCGCCTCGGGGTCGCCGGACCCCCGCCGCCGCCAGCGCCCCCTCCTCGGCCGCGGACTACCAAGTCCCCGCCTTGAAGGAGGGCTGCCTTGCCACCAACGACGTCGTCCACCCCTTCACTTTGGAGGAATTGGACGGCGCCCTTGCTCGCCTGCGGTACGATGCGGCGGTCGGGGCCGACCACCTTTCTGCTGAGCTGCTGAAGACCCCTGATCTGGCGGTTAGGGATCTTCTGCTGGCGTTCTGCAACCGTGTCCTGCTCTCTGACGAGCCTCCGCCTGCTGAGTGGCAGACGGCCATCCGCGTCATGCTGTACAAGAAGGGCTCTGCTGCTGACCCCGGTAACTACCGGGGTGTCTGCCTCCAGAGCGCCGCGCTGAAGGTCTTCATGCGCATGATGCTGCACAGGCTCCGCGCCGCGCTGGACCCACACCTGGGTGAGTCTCAGATGGGTTTCCGTAGTGGTCGTAACACTGTCATGGCTGTGTTTGTCGCGCGCCGGTTGATGGAGGAGGTGCGTCGCCTTCCCCCTGACAGTTTGCCGCTGGTCCTCATTTTTGTTGACTATATCAAGGCCTTTGACACGGTCCTCTGGGAGGCTCTTTGGGCCATCCTAGCTCTGGACCGCGTGCCACCAGCGTTTATTGCTGCCATTCGCCGACTGTATGAGGGCTCACAGGCAGTAGTGCGGACTGCGGAAGGCACCACCCCACCATTCCCCCTTCACCACGGGGTGTGGCAAGGTTGTGTCCTGTCTCCATACCTGTTCATTATTGTCGTGGACCACGTCATGCGCCAGGCACGTGCGCGCTTTACTGCTCTTAAGGGGTTCGAGCCAGGCTTGGACATCCTTAACGAGCGTGGGCACGGCGGGGTTAGCACGGGTTACCGCCTGGCTGACCTGATTTACGCGGACGACACCACCCTCATCGCGCGCCCCGAGCACATTCAGACCTGGCTGGACTGTCTGGGCCTGGAGGCGAGGGCGGTGGGGTTGGAGATTAGTGTCAAAACTGAGGCGATGGTGATTGGGGCCTCCAGTCGCCCACCGCTGCCGCGCCTGCTAGACGGGACGGAGGTCCCACTCCGCGACCGCTTCAAGCTGTTGGGGAGTTGGCTTCCGGACACTGCCGACGATGTGGACACCCGCATCGGCCTTTCCTGGGCCAAGCTCCGTTCGCTCAACACCTACTGGCGCTCCAAGGGCCTGGACGAGCACCGCAAGCGCATGCTCTTCAAGGTCCTCGTCCTCACGGTGCTCACGTATGGCGCCGAGGCATGGACACTCACGGCAACACTGGCAGCCAAGCTAGACGGCACGGTAACCCGGATGCTCCGACAGGTCCTGAATGTCGGGTTTTCTCAGCGTAGGTCCTTAGAGTCTTTGTATCACGGTATGCCGCGTATTTCGGACGAGATTAGACAGCGTAGGATAGCATTTGTAGGACATCTTGCTCGCACCAGCCAGGTCGACACCGCCCTTGGTCTGGCCGGTCCCCAGCGGCTCGGCCAACCGGGGCGGCACATTTTGACCTGGCCTGGCCCCAAGAACATTCCTAAAAAGGTAGGGAAACATGCCATGACCTATACCCAGATGTTGCTGGACGACCTAGTGGTCCCAGCCCAGTTTGAGTACCGCATCCACTCTCTCTCCCGTCTTTGGACTGCCATGCAGGACAAGGAGCGGTGGAAGAAGATTGTCAAGGCACACACGCCCGACCCTGTGGGCAAGCCACCTCCCCCCAAGCGGAGGAGGCGTTTTGATGAGTAGTGTAGTTAGGCTTTTCTAGATAGAGTTAGGATAGTTCGATCACGCGGCTTCCTCCACCCCATCCATCATGAAATATGTGCTACATGACCTCCCCACGGAGGCATGTTATAATTTAATTTAATTTTTTTAATAGCCTTGAGGGGGCCACCCCGGCCCGCCACTTTTTGGTTATGCTGCTCGACGCCAATGCCACGCTCCCCGCGTGGGCACTGCTGGCAGTCGCTTTGCGCCTGCTGACACGGCTGCTAACGACAACACTCCCCTGTTTTCTGCCTTTTTGCTGCGGGATAGCGGAATGGTTGCTGTCAACTGCCACTTCCAACGTCCACTAGGAAGGGGGGTGTGACATTTTGTGATATTTTGTGACATATCACGTGACATTTTGTGATGTGGATGTGACAAAATGTGACACTTTGTGATTTTTTGTGACAAAACTGTGATATTCTGTGACATTTCGTGACAAATCATGTGATAAAACCAGCATATTCTGTGATTATCTTTGTGACAAAAACAAGGAAATTATCACAAAATATCAATATCACGACTTGACAAAACGCACTGACAAAATCCGTGACATTATCACTGATATATCACGAAAAAAAGGGTGACAAATTATCAACATCACTCCGTTGGGAGTCAATGTAGCACATATCCCTGAGAAGGGGCATATGGCTTTAAATACATCCTAGGCTACTTCATGCAAGGGTGGGAATGTAAGCAACACTTGCTCTAGGTGCCGCAAGGGCACCGGCACCACCATGCTGTCTCAGGTTCAACCCAGCTAAGGGGATCCTGGCACGGGGGAGGAAGATCATCATGGCTATGCAAGGGCTAGGGCATGGCTTCTCGACAGAGAGCATCTCTCTGCATGGCATAGCATGGCTAAGTTCTTAATGCAACATCCATGGGGGTCCCATTATAGACAAAGCATGGCTAAATGTTGAAGGCATCATCCATGGGGGCCATTATGGGCGCACATGCGCGTGGGCCACATGCTAGGCTAAGCCTTACTAATCTACACTACTGGTATATATATTCCTAGTCTGAGGTGGCAGGAGGGGGCTGCCAGGGCTTGTGGTCAACGTGGATGACCGCCCCCCTCCAGTATACCGGCTTCCCCCTTGCGCTCTGCCGGAGCTGAAGGTAGGCCGGCCATAGCTCGCGTCGCCGTTGTTGCTGGGCCAGGGTCAAGTCGTCGTCCAGCGTGAAGCGAGTCTCCGAGAGCTTCTTGCGGCATTTAAGGAACGCCAGCTTGTCCGCCATGTACTTAAAGGTGAGGAGCACGGGGGCCGGGCCAGCCTTCCCCGCGCGCGGGGGAGGCGGACAGCCGACATGTCCAGCTCACCAGTGAGTAACATGGGGGCAAGAATGGCGCGCTTAAATGCCTCAAGAAGGCTCGTGGAGGTCTCACCTGCCTGCTGGTCGAAGTGCTTGACGATGACATTGTGGCTGCGCCGGGCGATGTCGGCTTCCTCGCGAAGGTCGAGGGCTTGTTGCTTGAGTTGTGCCGAGATGGTGGAGGTGGTGGAGGTGGTGTGCTGCTTAAGCAAGTCCGCCCAGGTGGAGGGAGCATCGCCGGCCGAGCCAGCAGGCGCCGGCTGGGCGGCGATGTCCTTCACCGCCTGGGCGGTGAGGCCGGCGGTGTCATGCAAGCTCTCAAGGGCGTTGGCGGTGGCTTGAAGGCGTTGGTCGAGGTCGAGGAGCTGGGCTTTGATGTCGGCAGTGGAGGCGGAAATGGCCGTGGAGGTGGAGGCGGCGGCGGTGGAAATGTGAGGAAGTTCAGCAGTCAGCGTGCCGCCGATTGCTGCTATGTCGGCAGCAAGGGGGGTCACGTGCTGCTGAAAGGCTTCCGTGAGGATGGAGCGGAGGGTGGGGACGGAGATGGATGGAGCCCAGATCTCCGAATCCGAGACATTATCACTGATATATCACGAAAAAAAGGGTGACAAATCCGTGACATTATCACTGATATATCAGGAAAAAAGGGTGACAAAATCCGTGACATTGTCACTGATATATCAGGAAAAAAGGGTGACAAAATCCGTGACATTGTCACTGATAAATCTAGGGAGAAAACAGTGACATAAAACCACGGGCGATCATGACATATCACACAGATATATCGTGACATGTCACACAGATATATCAGAACACATTCCAAAGCAAAACGGATGAAAAGCACGCCTCGCGATTTCTTTATTACAAATATAAAGATAAATGTAACAGATCTTCATTCTTCATTCTTGATTCTTCATTCTTCAACAGTGATTATCGATCAGTGACAATTTGCAAACGCCGGCTTGGCGCTTGTCGTTGCGTGACAGAAATCTCGGAATGTTCCTGGAATGCATTAAAAAACGCACATGCGCAAGAAACATGAACGGATGGTTGGTGTCAATTGTCTCATCTGCCACCGCACCCTAGTAACCAATTCATGAACAAGAAAGCGCTCGGTATAGATCAAGAAAACAAAAACAAACATGCGCAGCCGTAGTGCCTAGATGACGATGTCAAGTGGACGACGACGAGGAGGCCGGCACCTTGTCTCCCTGTGAGCAGAAAAAAAAGGCAAGTTTAAACACTCAAGATGTGTCATAGCCTTTCACAGCCTCGATCAATAGAAATGTTGCACATCAAAATCAACGTGTTGCCTAGAACATCCTTGAATGGGTTTCAAGAACAGCAAGGCGGCCTCCCCGCCCGCAAACTCATAATCCCAGTGTTTACAACCCCCTCATGAGGGGGTTTTACAACCCCCTCATGAGGGGGTTGTAAAATTGCAATCACTCATTAAAAAATAAAATAAAAAATATCCCAGTTTCACACACTGCCCACTCATAAATAATCCCAGGTTCTGACAGCCCCCGCTCAGCCCACTCATGAACAACCCAGTTTAGACCCCCCCACTCATACACTATCCCAGTTTCCCACAGCCCCCACTCAGCCCACTCTGACATAAACCACCCCAGTTTAGACCCCCCTCTCATAAATAACCCCAGTTTCCCACAGTCACCACTCAGCCACCCATAAACCACCCAGTTTCCAACCCGCCCCCCCTCATAAATAATCCCAATGGTTTTCAACCCCCTCAATCAGTAATCAAAAACAAAAAAATCCCACTTTTCACACACTGCCTGCTCATAAATAATCCCAGTTTATGACAGCCCCTGCTCAGCCCACTCATAAACAATCCAGTTAAATACAACCCCCCACCCACACATTATCCCAGTTTCCCACAGCCCCACTCAGCCCACTCTGACATAAACCACACCAGTTTAGACCCCCCCTCTCATAAATAACCCCAGGTTCCTACAGCCCCCCACTCAGCCCACTCATAAACCACCCATGCAGTTTACAACCTCCCCCTCATATTAACCCCAGTTCTCCACAGCCCCCGGGGGCTATGAAAAACGAGTGCGCCACTCAGCCACCTCAAATGCCACCGAGTTTACAGTCCCCCCCCCCCCCCATAAATAATCCCAAGTGTTTACAACCTCCTCAACCAGTTGTTAAAAAAAAAAAAAAAACAGTTTCACACACTGCCCACTCATAAATAATCCCAGTTTCCGACAGCCCCCGCCCAGCCCACATAAATAACGCGGCTAACAACCCCCCAACAGCCCCCGCTCAGCCCACTAAAAAACAACCCAGTTTACAGCCCCTCCACTCATAAATAACCCCAATTTCCCACAGCCCCCACTCTGCCCACTCATGAACTACCCCTGTTTGCAACCCCCCAAATCACACCACTCATAACCATGTCCAGGTTTACAACCCCACCCACTCCTGAGACTTACTTCAGGGGTTGCATGGGAGACATCGGCCGCCTTTCTGGCTGCAATCATTGCCTCCTTCTTGGCAAGGAGCGCGGCCAGCGCCGCCTCTACCGAGGCCATGTCTTCATCTGCTCTTTGCGCAGGCAACATGGATGATGGCACCGATGCTGTGGCGGTTGTTGAAGGGAGTGCTGTCGGGGGCAGGATTGTCGGCGCTGCCGGCGGTGGTGGTGCTGCTGCAGGCAGCTTTGCGAGCTTCGTGCACGGCTGCACTCTTGGATCGGCAGCGCTGCGTTTCTCTCGGCGTGAACCGGCCTTCACTACGCTTCCCATTTCAAATCGATGACCATTGAAGCCTAATTTGACTAAAAATGAGATTGCTGAAGGGCACTAACATTGTAAGGGTGACCAAGTGAGACCCTAGCACTACTATTATGAAGATACCAAAGACCAAGAAACCACGAAATTGGATATTATGAGCAACATGTTGAAAGAAGCAAAGCTCATAACTGCGTGTGCTACCAACTCCCTTGCTGCCCCCATGAGGAATTATTAGCCCCCCTCCGCCTGTCCCATGATAAGGAATACATAACTAACTGACTGACAAGGAATACGCAACACAATCACAATGATTAGAAAGGAGCTATGGCGTTTCAGAGAAAAAATGATTTTCTTACAAAACCTTAAGCGTGCTGCTCTCAGTCAGTGTTCCAACAAAAAGTTCTGGTTCAAGATAACTTGTCCAGTGGTGTGACTCTTTGGAGGTTTTATCCCAAAGGACGAGCCTCAAAGTTGATCACACATGTCTCCTAGAGCCCAATGACTGAACTCCTAATAAAAATAGGCACAAGGATTTTTCTCATATATATTAGACAGTGTCATTTTTACAATTTGCTAACAAGGTTAAAAGCGCTGATTGTCAACAAAAAGGAGCTGATGGAAAGTGCAGCAGAGATGGGGTCAATGGGGGAAAACCGGAGAAAGTCGCGGCAGACGGGATGTAAATAGCAGAAAGACAGTTTACGGCTTTCAACAACAAAGAAGCCTTATGAAAAAATGCAACGCATGTGTGTTTAAATGTAGGCGGAGCATGATTGCAAAAATGCCAAGTAATTGGAGTTAGAAACAGGAAGAACTGGATGCATTCTAGCAATGCCACATACAGCACGTCGATAACAAAGTACAGACTCCAGGTATGCGATGGTACCCACTACTCACCACAAGTCTCGACCAGGAGCTAGCCTGCCATTCGCGGGTAGGCCGCAGGTGAGGCCAGCCCAACGGTATCAGTCACCCGCAGGTACACGCGCAATTGAAGAGGAAAACGGCAATTCGAAGGCACACATAAGATGCCGAGCGCAGAAAGCACCATGGTATTGAAAGCCTTCAGAGAATACATATTCAAAGCTCTCAAAGACATGGCCAGCTTTACCCGGCCGCCATGAAATGGCCTCATACACATGAGCACGGCATGCTAACCGCTGTAAAAGAAGCTGGCAGAATTTTGCTAACCTTAGCGGCTAAGGAGCTTGGCGGCAGGTTCCGGAGATCTTGCTTGCGCTGTGTTTCAGCGTAAAGAACGGCTTGATTCAGAACTGGATATGATGTGTCTCAGTCCCTCATTGCTACCTCCATGCTTAATTAAACTCGACATACATCCTAAGTGCACCTACATCATGATCCAAACTGCTACGCCGCAATTGCTAGAGAAATCACGTCGTTTCGTGGACCTGCAGCCCCGTTTGTTATTGCACACTCTGTGGTTACATAAAACTAGGTGGCCCCTTCGCTCGAGCGTACCCTCAGCCCCTCACTGCCTTAGCCATTGCGTGCACCTAGTCGTTTGCCATCGGTTTCGGCGTAATATTTGAATTTTGCGCAAGGATCCTGACGGGTTGATTCCAGACTTGCGCATGTTGCGAAAGATTTTTGTCCATTCATTCCAGACTCCCAAGCTAGGGGCTGCTGTGGACTGTAGTCTGAACGGTACGGCTAACAGTTACGATTCCAGGCCAGCGGTCCCAACCAAGCGATACTAGAGAGTCATGTCAGTCGTCTTTTTACTAGTTTCGTCAGTCAGTTATTCCTAATGTATGGCAAAATGCAAACTTCTACTTGGGGCGAGATGTAGTAGCGGAGAAATCGGAAGGGGACGTGGGCAGGGGGGGGGGCGGGAAGTACGACTGATGCCATCTACCGTACGTTATTATCGTCACAAAGCGAGTGACTGACGATAGTAAAGGCCTAAAGGGCCTCTAATGACGACAGTAATGACGATAGTATTGGGCACTAATGATTGATGACAGGAAGAGCGACGACACCAGACTTTGCGACGTTGATGGGACTTGGCGAATTGCGAGCCCTAATTCCAGTGGTTGCGCGGGTGTTACGGTTGAAGTTGAAGTTAAGACGACGCGAAAAAAAAAAGACCTTAGAGTTGCACATCTATCCACGCTGCACAGGTGGGAAAGGTGGAAGGGAGCTGCGATCGGCTCGCAGCCAAGGCGGGATTATGTGCCTTTTGATTTCCAGCAATGTCGCTTCTGTATGAACGCACGTGGTGGTTGGAATAGGAGCATAGGCTCACTGATGACCGTCGTGATTTATGTAGCCATTAGGGCGTCGTCTCAAATGAATTCAGGAGCGAGCTCGGACAAGGCTACAAGCAGCCATCGGGGGAGAAACATAGGCATGGTCTAGAATAAAGCTTTAATCGATCTGTTCGCTCAGTGGTACGCACAGCACATTCGGACATCCAGAAGCTGCCCACTCTTTACCAGTTGAGGTGAGCAAGGAATTCCTCGCCTGAAATACTAATAAGTTTGCATCGACTTTAACATGCATGCCGTACGCACGTGGCATTCTCACGTATCGCCCTAGGGCCAAGGCTGCTGTGGGCCGCTCGGTTTCATGCCAAGTTAGCCGTGCTTGCCATGAATGCTGCAGCAGTTTCACTATCTCATTCGTACAAGGTCAATAGACTATGCAAACGACATCTGATTTAGTTTTCATGAAGGGCATAACCTTGTTCAGATTGAGAGTTGCATGACATGGGCTGCTCTTGCGCCACTTTCCTTGTCTTAACCAACTGATTCTCTGTTTATGCTTTCGGTCGTTATACATTCGTATGTGTGCATCTGTGTTGCCATTGTGGTGTCAATTTTGCGCGTGTACTTGTGATGCCTAATACCGTTGGGCTTGCACGCGGCCCCATCGCATGTGGCAGCGACAAGCTCTTGGTCGCCTGTCCAGCGCGGCGAATTCTTGATGGTGAGCAACGGTGATCATTCTTTATGTAGTGCTCATTCCTCAAATTATCAACGTGCTGTGCGCGTCAGCCACCATTGGCCTTGTTCTTCCAGCTTCCGTGCATGATTTTTTTGTAGCCCGCTGGTGATGCTCTCAGCTACAAATAGTTGGCATTATTCGTACCAATTCCTTCGCTGTCGGTAGAACCTTCTTTGCAATCCAGTAGCCTCGGCTGACATTCCTGGCATTGCTGGACTATGTCTCGCTTCCTTGCATGGGTAGCATCTTTGCATATTTATCCTTTTTGCTCAGATCACAGCTTTTTGTCATTCCCTCCCCCCCACACCCCACCCTGAACGACTCCTGCTAGTGTCAATTGCAGACGTAGAGCCTTCAGCCTCGTTAGAGTTCATCCTACCTGTAACGGGGCATATTGTTGGTTGATTGGCCTTGCTTTTTCTTGGCACTAATCACGCGTTTCTTTCTTATTGCCGTATTAACCATACAGAGATTGCAATGAAGTAGATTGTGAGGCCTCTTGGGATGTTAGGGAACCTTTGCGACTCCAGGATTCCTGGGTGTGCAGTTCCCTACAACTTGTGAGGCATGTAGATACAATTTAGGTGAACATCCATGGCCAATTTTTTTCTCGAGCACCCCTGTCTCTCTCTTGGCCCAGTATCTCACCTTCTTTGTCCTAAAACTAGGCCGGTACTCATAGATAGCCACGCAACTGCTGCGATCTCCCCCGCATCCTTACATACAAGTGAACTGAAGTCATGCAAAGTTGACAGTTGTTGGCGCGTCCAGCGCGTGGCTTCATCTCACTAACAAATTTTTGTGTGTACCGATGCGTGCTTTGCCGGATGATGTATTTTTGTCTTGCATGCAGGCAATATACCTAACACAGTCGGGCTGGGCACATCCGTCAGTCCAACACGGCGAGAGGCCACATGCGGATGCAGATTTTGTAGGCTCTGAGCCTTGGTCACATTGCCGTAGCACTCGACAGTGTCCTGTGATTGTTTCTAGAGAGTCATCCAGATATTTCAGCAATGGTGGCTGGGACAGCCCTCGTAATGGTTTCAGTGATGATGAGGATGATGACTTTGATGACGAGGACTGTTGAGCCCCGTTGTGCTTGTCGGTCAACAGATTTTATATTGCATTTGTGAGATGATTGTGGGTGTCCATTTTGCACACCACCCACAGCCATGCTTGAGTGCACCGTTCCTTGTGTGTGTATCAATACAGTTGGTGTTCGTATTTGATCAGTTGTGCCATTTCATCGGGTTGTTGCATGCCATCTGAACATGTTCACTCCCCGTTGCCATTTTATCATACCAGTGTTGTGAGCTCAGAGCAATGGATGCATGATGCAGTGTTGTGATTTAGTGTAGATATTGACGATGCCACCTTTGATCAGCATGATGGATGCTTGGCCAGCGATGGGTCGGAGGTTGACACTTGATGACCGTGATGACGATTGCCCTGAATGTTCAATATTGGTGTTTTTCTTAACATCCCAGTCGATATTTTTGCAATAAACCATGTCTCCCACGGCACATGACATTGTGGTGCATTTTATCATGCACCTAAGGGTGTTTCCAGCTTGTTTTGTCAGTTCCTTTCAGTACCCCCCTCTGGTTTTTCAAGTTGTCACCTGCGCTTAAGAACTTTCTCAGTGGCGAGTTCTTGGTGTCATCCTTTGAAAGCTTGCCCCGTACCGCTGCACGTGTTGTCTCTCCTGGCATTGCCACCTTGCCGTGTCCCACCTTGGCCTTTTCCTTCTCCATCTCTGCTGCGGCATGCACGCACTTCCTTGCTGCGGATGTGCATTATGCGTGCTTTGTGATATATCACTTCCCCTGAGTGGTTGTGATTTATCACCTTATCACATTTTGTTTTTCTGTGGGTTTGTGACATTTTGTGACACTTTGACATTTTGTGATAATGACGTTATCACAAAATATGCTGGTTTTATCACGTTTGTCACGTTTTGTCACAATCATGACATGTCTCGATCACAATTTGTCACAGTTTTATCACATTTTGTCACATTTTGTCACGTTTTATCATTTTTTTATCACAAAATGTCACAAAAGTGACATTTTGTGATAAAAAAATATCACAAAATGTCACAGACCCCTTCCTAGTGTCCCTCACAGGACTTGGTCACTTTTCGGGCCGGGCCCTAACGGCCGTCAGGCCTGTCTGGTCTATGTGGTGGTAAGGCAGCCCAGGTGCACCTCGGTTCTGGACACCCGAGTGTTTGACACGCCCACGGTGTGCTCTGACCACCGGTAATTGGTGCGCGCGACCATTCGGCTCCGGTTCCATGTCGGTCCCCGAGCGCCGCGCCCCAGTGGCCCGCCCTGACTGGTCTGCCCTACGCCCGGTCTGGGGAGATCCTGAGGACTGGACGGACGCCGAGCATGCGCGGAACCGGTGCCTACTGGAGTACCTGTTGGCCCTGGACGCCCAGGCGGATGTCGACGAGCTGGACAAGGGTGCTCCCAACGCCGCCATGTTTGCGGGCTTTGCGCCGGCCCGACGGTGCCCCGTTGCTGGCGGCCCGGCACCTGCCGGTCATGCCCCGCCGTCGCCTCGGCCCGCTCTACCAGTTAGCATATTGGTGATGCAATATGCTAAGCATATCATACTTGAAGTGGCCTTTCCAACGCCGTGCTAAACGCCTTATTTGGACAAGGAACTTGAGAGTTATCAAGTCCCGAAGTAATGCCGGACGCTACAGTAGTACCAGGACTAAGGACACGTGAGGGACAGGGCACGTTGCAGTGTTGGGTGAACCATCACATGCAAGCTACGTGTCACAGGACCAACTGTCACTAGGAGGTACTGTGGTCAGTATTGGTTGATGGTACCAAGAATGTCACAGGACTTCAGGAATGGCAGTCCTGCAGGCCTGGGATGTACGGGTTACTACTTGTCATGACGGATAAATCCAGAGCGTTACTGTCATTCATGGAAGGACAGACGTCCTGAATTGATGCAACCAAGGAAACTGACAGTGGCGGACCTGCCAAGGCGTGCAAGGCCTGGCAGCAATGGTGAAACCTAGAAAGGCTCGGACACAGCAGTGGCCAAGCGTCTTTTCCCAACACTGTCCGTGGGTGCTGCCGCCTCAGGCTAGTGACCACAGGGTAGTGAGGCAACTGTGGTAAAGGTTAAAAGCTGCTGGTTGAAACCATGGCTCCAATCATCACATCTTGGGAAGACCAGAAACTCGCTGATCCGCGTTCACCTAAATCGTATTACAGTCTGGTCGACGGATATGACGAATTCGGACTCTGAAGCTATAACAAACACGTTTGCACGTGCAGCAACGGTAGTTAATAATCTAATGGACCTCTCAATGCTCAATGGCCTGACGCATGTGCTTATTACAATAAATCACAAGCCCCGCACACAACGTGCACAAGGGCATTTAGCATTCTCGACAAGCAACACCCTGCCCGGCTGCCACGTCTGGAGCAGCCGACGTACAGTGGCCGTTGGGCTCTGTGGTGCAGCCTGAGTGGCGCGACGCCACTGCTAGACTCTCAGGACCCTCATCCAACATCCGACACCTCAATGCCAGTACCGAGTGGGTACTGGCGACGCCGTACCGCCAATCCCACTTGGGTACTGGCGTCCGTCAGCAGGACTCGCGGCTATCGAATAGTCTAGCCTGCCGAATCACATATAGCCGGGACTTCTGACCGAGCCTACATGTGCGAAACCCCAGATAGCACATTGCTATCGGGTACTTAGCCTATGTCCACGACTAGAGGCTAACTCCAGTTTTATTCTTTTATTCTTTTTATGCATCAGTGCTGCACCTCCAGTTTTTAGTCCCTTTTTTTTTTTCAGGGCACTTGGCAATATCATGAAGAAGACATTGGTACAGGAAAACTCATATCAGACCACAATGGAAGTTGTGAATTAAAGCGCCCACAGACCCCATTGCCTCTCATCTGACAGTGTCTTTGAGGTTTCTAAACCTAGGATCCCCTGTTTGTACAAGTCAGTGGAGTGATAAGTGGCTATGGAAAAACCAGGGGGCACATCAAGAAATTATGATGTTTTTTGCCAAGTTGCCACCAGCTGGGAAAGACCATAGTCTGCACCATTAGTCTGGAGTGCCCTATTTCATCATCCATTTGTTTGACTAGACAGATAGGGATTCATTGCATCACACAGAAGCTGGTACTGGGTTGCTGCTAATGACGGAATCTTGGTCAACGCGTCAGCCAGGTTCTCCTCGTCTGGCAGATGCTGCCAGCTGGAAAAATAGCTTGTTTCCTGTTTCAAAATCACCCAGTCCAGATCAGTATGCACAGCAGCAGTCACAGATTTCTTGAAACTAATGACTGACTGACTGTCAGTGTGTAAGTGAGCATGCACATCAGCCTTGCTTCCAGCCTGAGTTTGCAACCAGGTTAGTATGTGCTGAAGGGATCTAGCATGCTGCACAGCAGACACCACAGCACGGCACTCAGCAGAGTTACTGCCAACAGCTTTTCTGCGATGCAATCTGCTGTACCACGACACCATGGACATATAGTCTCCCTTGTTGGTAAGGAAGAACACCCCAGCCTCCCTGGCATCCATTTTTGTTATTACCCTACCAGTCTCCATGGAGCTGTCCATCAGACAGACAGAGTGAATATCTTCCATGAGGTTGAGTGGATGAATGACAAGGGAAGGTCCAGCCTTTATTAGCTTCTGGAGATCCTTAGGTTTCATGGTTTGTAATACTGTGTCATCAATCCTGCTGACCACTGCCAGATGAGGTGCACAGATAGCACTCAGCCACCCTAATTTTCCTTTGACAGTAGCACACATGTGAGCAGGAATGCACGGAATATCAAGCAGCTCTAGGCATTCTTCTAAGTACTGGGCAGGCGGGGAAAGAGTACACACCCACTGTTCCTGTTGCTCTTCCAGTGCTAGCATTATGCCACAGAACTGTAGGGGTACGTCTGGCCCTAGCTCTGTCTGCTTTCCAATCTCATATGACTGCTGAACCTGCTGAATGAACTTGTCAACTTCAGCTCTTGGTCCACAAATCAGTTGGTCATCACCATGCCACACAAACAGGAGCAAGCCAGAGGGTGTGGGCACAGCAAAGAGACAAGGGTCCAGATCATCATAGGTGGCATTAAGTTTCTTGAACACCTCTTCTGCTGATTTTCTGAAAATAGTGGGAGCACTTTGCAAACCTTCCACCCCCAGATTTAGGAGTAGATATGGCTCATCAATATCATGTGCCCATGCAGCAGGGGTGGGAACCACATAGACCTGACCATTCCACACATCTTGCGCTTTATCAGGGTCCCCTCTAAGGAAAGCCCTTTTGATATCAGTAGCTTTGCAGGCATAATCTTGGCCAGCATTGAGATGGTGGAGGAAGACAGAGAGCAGTATCCTGAGGGATGTTTGCTGCAGCCCAGGAGTGTAGAGTTCACCCTTGGACAGTTTTGACATGCCTTTTAATTCTGTCACACATGGCCTAGCATGATATATAGGTGAGCCTACTGGCTGTGCCTTGTGTTTTAGCACAAACTTGAGTCTCAACTTATTTGGCACCTTCTGGAATTTCCCAGACAGGAGTGACAGGTGGCTTATAGTCAGGATGCTTATTAGGGTTTGGCAGCACCCACTCTTCGCGGGCTTGGTGCCTAATGGCTTGGATCCATTTTTGAAACCCTTTTTGTGTTTTGCATTGTTGGATTAGAGCATCATAGTTGTGAGGAGAGTGCATGGCTAAGTCCCACTTTCCAACCCCAAAAGACTGCGGGTGTGGCCTTTGATTGTGCACCTTTTTCTCTAGTAGGTCAGGGATTTCACCTGGCCCATATTAGTTGTGCTCCCGAGTGGCATCTATCCGCTGGCTGGTAGTCGCCGGCCTGGGCGCCTAGTCAGGTGGGCATCAAAGATTGGTGTCTAGATGCTAGTCGGTGCCTAAGCAAGGTACGGAAGCCAGTGCGCGCCGGGACGGTCAGAGAACCGTCGCCCTCGGTAGCACAGATCCGCTGAGTGCCGGTAGTCTCGGGTTAGAGGCTCGAGCATGCACTATCGGGTAGCCTACCGGTAGTCTCGGGTTAGAGGCTCGAGCATGCCTTATCGGTTAGCGCCGCGCCGCTGAGCTCCTTGCGGCCTGGCCAGCAGCAAGGGTTCAATAGCAATCAGTGGCGGCTGCGGGCTCAGCCTCCCACAATCGGTTCCCCAAACAACAAAAATCCCGTCTCCATCGCCGGCGTGCTAGCCAGCGGTGAAGGGCGTTCAACTTGTATTCACAACAGTCAACATTACCGTTGACCATTTTTCTGGGCTCATGGCGCGTGGCGCGGAGCGAACGCCAGCTGCAACCCAGGACCAGGGAACGCAAGCATCAACTCCGGCGGATGGGAGTGGCGCAGCCACCGTGGCGACTGAGCCAGCTGGTGGCTCGGTCAGCACAGCTCCGGGGCAGCAGTCAGCACCAACTGCCCGGAAAGTTTTCAAGAAAGAAGAGCTGCCAAGTAAGCTGCCAGAAATTCTGACGCCGTCCGCCGTGGAGGAGTTTATTAACAGCCTGGGCGAGCTCCGGCAGGACTACAACGAACTGTCCGACGCAGTTTTCCTCACCAAGCTGCGCCGGTCAGAGGTATGCAACGAGGCTACGGGTAATGCGGACGTGCGAGGGGTCATTATCAACGCCAGCAAAGAGGCGTGGACCTGGCCCGACACAGTGAAGGCCCTGCAAGAGGTGCTCGACACCTCAAGCTTTCCTGACGAGGAAAAGGAGGGGCAGGCGCTGGTGCGCAACCTGTCGCTTGACCCGAATTACCTCAGCTCGGACATGGCCAGATTCGCGGCCCAGGTCCGGAGCAAGGGTGTCTTGAAGCACATGAGTAGCGAATATTTACTCAGCGCAGTTCTGGATGCGCTGGGGCTGACGCCAGAGAGCCGTGCCAATGTCAAGGCCGGTCTCGGCATGAAAATTGCGCTAGCTTCTTCCGTGGTAGTGGGCACCCCGGACGACCAGAAACGGTTCAACGCAGCCATGGCGCACCTCCGAGAGATGTTCAAGGACCGGGGCGGCCCCAGGCGTAACAACAAGCTGCCGACAGTTGCTCAGGTAAACCCTGTGCCTGCCTCGACCCCGCCAGCAGCTTCTCTGTCGGACTTGACCACTCTTGTTACCCAGCTGTCCACGACGGTGGCCGACAACGTGGTGCGAATGTTGGGTGGCAAACGCCGAGCTCGCGGTGGTCGGCACAACCAGAACGCGTCCAGCAAACGCGGGCCGGGAGGCGGTCAGGGCAAGCAGCCTCGACAGGAGGGCGGCGCTGGCAGGCAGCAACAGCAGCAGGGTGGCGTCCCCAAGGAGAAGGTCGTCTGCGAGCGGTGCACCGGCGTGGGGCACACCGAGGCCAACTGCACGCTGCGGCTGGACCTCGGCAAGGCGACTCGAGTGTGCCGGCGCTGCTGGGCGGTTCGGCTTCCTGGACACGACCCCAACACATGCCGCGCCCCACGGCCAGCCATGCCCAAGTGACGTCATAGAGGTGATGTGTGTCGCGGTGAGTCGGCTAGGCGTGAGGATGCTGTGCCTTGTAGTCCTAATGTTCCCACGTCCGTGGTTCAGAATGGAAGTGCAAGTGCTGCAGCTGATCAGGAGTGCGTGCCCAGCGTGGTCGCAATAGAGCCTGAACACGCCCTTCCGGAGCTCACCCCTTCAGGTGAGATAGTGCCGGCAGATGCCGAGGTAGCCCCTCACGTAGACGTGGAGTTGGGTCGCCGCCTCAGTAAGGCCTCACTAGAGCACATTGCCGACAGGAATGCACATGCAGAGAGCTTGGCGGGGCAGGTGCCTAGCATAGAAGGGGATGGCACCACCCCCACGGCCATAGGATTGCGGATGCTTGCTCACCAGATTCACCTTGCGGTGGGTCATGTGGCGGGGCAAACGCTAGACTGGGCGACTCGGCTTATGGGGGCGCCGGGGTTGAAGGTCGCTCAGGCGGAGTTAGAGGAGTGCCACGCATGCGCAAGTGTCAGGAAGAAGCGTAGGCGCTGGCATGCTAAGACTCCTTCCCCGTACCGGGGGAGGTTAGTGGGGGATGTCATGCATTTGGAGGAGGGGGACTATTATTTGGTCTTGATGGATCGCTATACCAAGTTCCTAGCCATCGAGCCCCTGCCAAGCATGGTAGAGGAGTCCTTGTGGCGGGGGCTGCGCATTGCCATGTCTCACTTCTTTCCCATTTCTGAGGTCATGTTGGACCAACAATTTGATTGCATTGTGGGGCGGGAGGGCTGTGAGATGGTGGTTATTGCTGGGCGGCAGGACCATGGCAACTTGGGGCTGATTGATAGGCACATCAGCAGCGTAAAGGGCATGGCAGCCAAGCAGCAGGCCAGCGGGTTAGGATTCAAGCCCGCGGGGCAGCCTTATGCACAACGCGCGCTGTGGTGCCGCTTGCTCATGGACAAGTACAACAGCCAGGTGCTTTTCAAGCTGCCCCAGGGACTAGGTCTTATTACCGCGCGGGGGCTGCAGTCGGGCATTTACCCTCCGGACGTGGCAGACCATTGGGAGGCCCACCTCGCTACCACCGCTGAGGTTAGGCGGCAGTTAGACCGCACCCAGCCTGACTTGTCGCAGGAGTGGGAGCTGGGGGAGTTGGTCTTGTTTCACAAGGAGAATTCCTTTGGCAAGCGGGGGCAGATGCAAGGGCCAGGCATGGTGGTGGATTTGGACTGGGTGCATAGGCGGGTGAAGGTGCACTGGGAGCATAGGGACTATCTCATCCCGTGGGATAAGGTGTATCGGTACAAGGCGTCCGATGCCCAGGTCCAGGCGGCCAAGGAGCACAGCCGCCAGCTCGGTTGGGATGTGGATAGCCGGCCGGCCAAGCGGGCCCGGCTGGAACCTGTCCTACCCACCCCACTTGGGGTGGCTGTGCATGATGCGCTTGTTGCCCACCCCCCTGCAGGCGCCGCGCCGGAGCAAGTCCCCGGGGTCGACGCGGGGGCGCTACCTCAGCCCCTCCCCGCGACCCCAGCAGCGCCCACCGTGGCGGCGCCGGACACATCGTCAGGCGCGGGCGTGGGCTCCCAGCTGGCCCACGTCCTCCGACAGCTGCTCAAGGCGGACAAGCTCAAGGCGGCGGCAGCGGGGGGTGCGGCACAAGTCAGCCGCGTCATGCCAGATAAGTGCCCCACGGTTGTGACTGAAGCTCATGATGTTCCCTCTAGGCATATTGCGGCCATAGATACCATGGCAGGCGTGTCTATCACGAGCCCGGCGGCGGCCGAGGCCTATTACCCTTTGCTGCCCAGTAGTTGGAAGGAGGTTGCGGGGTTTGACGGGCAGCGGGCCTATAAGGTGGCTGGGCAGGTGCTCATGCCCATCCTAGGGGTAGATGTCCCTGTGCAAGTGCTAGAGGGTTACAAGGGGATCACCCTCATAGGTAACCCTTTTGTTTCCCTCCCCGGGTTTTCTGTGTCAGCCGGCTTGGTGACCCTCGAGGGGGTGGGGAGCATAGGCTTGTACCAATATCACGTAGCGCTTGCAGCCCTCACGGGCCGGGGTCCCCCCGAGGCTATTAATCACCCTGAGGATTATGCCACTGCAGTAGGGGCCATTCGCGGGGCGGAATATACGGCAGAGCCGCTGGTAGCCGATGTCACGCAGCCGCAGAAGTGTCACCCCAGCAGTCTTGGCATTTTTCCCTGGAGCATCGCCACTAAATCTCCTGTTAGTTATCCGCAGTTTAAGGAGGACTGCCGTGACCCTGTCAAGTTCCATAAGTGGCGCGCGGCTTTCTTGCGCGCGCAGCTGGAGTGGGCGATGTATGGGGTGTATGGGGAGTTGATGGAGGTGCCGCAAGGGGCGGTAAAGCTGAACTTGAAGTTTGTGCTCAAGTATAAGCAGGTCCTCCCCACTGACCCTGTCACATTTCATGTACGGCCCTGTGTCACGGAGTTTAGGGGCTCGTCTGAGTTGTCGGAGGAGGAATTGTTTACGCCCGGGCTGTCGCAGACCACTAGCCGGGTGTTAACATCGGTGTTCTTGGGGCTGTTGGATCGGGGGTTGGACTATGCCATGGCCTGCTCAGATTTTCAGCGGGCCTTTCTCCATAGCGACCCGGCAGTGGCCGAGGAAGTGTGGCGTGGCACGGTGTATGTGGTCAAGGTCCCTTTGGTGTGGCAGGGGGAGCTGCGGTGTGTGTACTTGCGGCTTCTCCTTGGTGTGGAGGGCCTGCAGTCTAGCCCCATCATCTTTCGCAAGACGGCTGAACGCATCTTTGCTAGCATGGGGGCGGTGTTTTCCCGCATCGATAGCAACCTCTTTCACATCCACACACCCAACCCACACGAGCCCGCGTTCATGCAATGGCATGGGGATGACTGGCGGCTTATTGGACCCCGGGCGTGGGTCCGGCAGTTCATAACCGCTGTGGCCAAGCTTTTGCCCACTAGCCGCACGTTGTGGCTGGACCCCGACACCCCCGTCCCTTTCTGTGGCCTAACCTACACTTTGCACCGCACACCGGTTGGCTGGTGCATTGACATGGCGGCCAAGCAGGAATACGCCGACAAGCTCGCGCAATCGCTGCCTGAGCGGCTGGATGCGTCCGCGGGACCGCACTTGCGCGGCCAGCTGGGGTGGCTCGCGGGCACGGTGCGACCCGACCTGTCCATCTACGCGCGTGCGCCCGACGCCGTGCTTGCGGGCATGGGAGCGCAGCATCTTCGGACGCAAGTCTTGGCGTCACCGGGCCTGCGCGTGTGGGGGGTTGATATCACCCGCCCGGTGGCAATGACCATTTACTCTGACGCGAACCTGGAGTCGCGTACCATCACGCAGCTGCGCGCGCGGGAGGCGGCCATCTTTTTTCTTGATAGCCCCACTGGGCAGCCCACTATTGTCGACTGGTATAGCCGCATCCATCAGCGGGTAGTGGTAGACAGCAATCGCGCGGAGTGTCGCGCGTTCATTTCCGCTGTCGACCATGCGTGTTATGTGCAGCATCTTTTGCAATGGATTGCGGATAAGGCCCGCGTGGCGCTGTCGCTCCGCATGCGGCTGTGCACAGATAGCAAGTCAATAATTGAGTTTCTGAATAACCCGCTCGCCTCCACCACCAAACTAGATTACCTTGTGTTGGCCGAGTCCGCCACGGTGTTGGATGAGCGGCGGTGGATCCCGAGAGCGAGAATATTGCCGATGCCTTGACCAAGCCAGCGATGCTGTCGGGGCCTCAGTACAAGCTGCTGCGGCAGCTCATGATGACATGAGTTTTTTTTACCGTGTGACCTGTCGTCTTTTTGCATGGGAATGGGCGCTTCTTTCATCTGTGAATACATTTCCCTAGACCTGACAGGCGGCCAGTGTGCCTACTAATGATGCATGTGGTGCAGTTGCACCCAAGTAGAAAAGGAGGCCGGGAGCAAAGCCCGGGTGTTTTTGGCGTGCTCAGATCCCAGCGTAGGGCACCCTTCTTGGGGTTTAGGATTTGGGGACGGCCAGTGTGCCGTTACGTGTTTCTCTACTTGAACGTACGTAGGGTCAGTGCTACCCTATTGCCCCTCGCTTTAAATAATTTATGATAATTATTTAAAAAGAAAGTATGGGAGTTGTGCTCCCAAGTGGCATCTATCCGCTGGCTGGTAGTCGCCGGCCTGGGCGCCTAGTCAGGTGGGCATCAAAGATTGGTGTCTAGATGCTAGTCGGTGCCTAAGCAAGGTACGGAAGCCAGTGCGCGCCGGGACGGTCAGAGAACCGTCGCCCTCGGTAGCACAGATCCGCTGAGTGCCGGTAGTCTCGGGTTAGAGGCTCGAGCATGCACTATCGGGTAGCCTACCGGTAGTCTCGGGTTAGAGGCTCGAGCATGCCTTATTGGTTAGCGCCGCGCCGCTGAGCTCCTTGCGGCCTGGCCAGCAGCAAGGGTTCAATAGCAATCAGTGGCGGCTGCGGGCTCAGCCTCCCACAATCGGTTCCCCAAACAACAAAAATCCCGTCTCCATCGCCGGCGTGCTAGCCAGCGGTGAAGGGCGTTTCAACTATATTTGATGTTAATGGCCTTGATATAGGCATCTACTAATCCATGAACCAGTTGGGACAATGGAATTTTGTAGTGATCCAAGGGAATGGCTCCTACCCCAGTCACACGCAGCTGGCTAGCAGTGATGGTGACACCTGGGTAAGAGATAAAGGGTTCTCCCAACAAAGCATTGCCCATGTACCCTTCCACTACCTGGAAAGGTGTCTGGATGCCAAGTATGGGGATCATTACTTGACCCAACACATCTAAGGTTGTTTTGCCTGAAAAATCTTGCACCTGTGTCCATGGTGAGGGTGCAAGTTGCAGACCAGGAATGGCTTGTTGTCCATCTTCCCAGTAAAAGTCCTAAATTTAGGACCAAGTGGAATTAAAAAATATATATGCAAACATTAAAATTTGACCCTGGCATTCGTGCCCATGACAGATAACACACTTTTTTAGTTTCTATCAAAAACCTGGGGTCAAATAATTACATTTAGTGCATGAATGGGCCCTGCCACCTGCCAGACCTCAAAGCGTGAATTTGGCCAAAATGTGGGTTTTAGGACCATTAGGACCAATTATTGTCAACGCATGACCATGCTATCCACACGGTCCCTTGAGCATCTTACAAGCGCTAGGGGACCCTACGAGGCCTTGGGATGGCGGGGCAGCGTATAACAAGGCCATACCCTGCTGTGGCTGCCTCTATATATACGCGTGATTAACGGTGTCACAGATGGTGCAGGTAATGCAATATAGGGTTGCATGGTTGCTGAGGTTGCCCGGCTTGAACATGGCCCACCCCTTGCGGTAAACTTTCTCTAAGCATATGCCAAACCTTCTTTGACATCACGGACATGCTGGCCACCACCCAGCGATGAAAAAACATTGCATTTGCATTGCAACTAACACATGAATGCAGCCAAATCAAGTTACAAAACAACGTTGTGCTAACATGCAACGCTTTGTGAGCGAATTCAGGGTGCATGTAACACGTAAACCATACTGTATATACTGTCTGAGAACACCCTGAACGACTGCAGGCCATAGGACCATGGTTTATAACTAACACATGAGTAAAACTGCTCTTACGCATGTGTGTTTTAGCTGCAGCGGACGACGAAGATAGAGACGTAAAAAATTGTATGACGTAAACCAACTATGTGTGACAGTTATGTGCACAGAGAGCGTCCCCTCTTTTTAGGCATAGCTGGCTGACTCAAAACACCACGACAGCGTTGCCAGTTACACTCATGATCTAGGACAACCCGGCACTTACCTGCTACTTACGTCGCCTCATTCCAGATGGTTGCAAAAAAGTCGCTGAAATCCGCAGCGAGGTCAGCTTTCCGAGAGCTGAGCGCACCAAAGCTGGCCAACCGGTTCGACAATGATATAAACCACGCTTGTGCTGCGTTCTAGGTCCAAGAAATACCGAAAGTGAAGACCTATAAGGTGCGCTCGCTGCCCAGCCTGAACGTCCCTAAAACATGGTCGACAATGGAAATCGGGCAAGAAATCACGGCCCAGGCGCTCCCATGTCAAATACTCCGTTTCTAAACTCCAGACTATAATCAAAATCGTCCACAAAAATTTCCTGGCTTGATTCGCACCACCATTGCTAATACACTAACATGTTTGTGCCAAAATCGACCCTCCGCGAGCAGGCGATCTGCGACCCATTTGTGTTGTGCCGCTGTGATACAGCGCTACACATAAAAACTTGCGCAGAAAATATTCACAGCCTTTAAGCATAACTAACAACCTTTCGTTTTTGCTACTGGGCGCCCGAAATGATAAACGCACGTGAAAACGCCGGCCACGATTGTCAGGTCGCCATATCCACCTCACTTCATTCCCGCACCCACTTTTTCGCTCCAAAATCGGTTATATTTTTGGTCGAGGTACCTACTTTCCCGCCATTATACCCGGTACCCGGGTACGGAATCCGGGTACCATGTGCCGGTACCACGGGTCGGGTACATCATGCCGGGTACGGTCCACATGGGGTACGGTCCATATAGTGACCCCCCCCCCCGGTACCTCGGTTATAGTGACCACTAGGACGATTTAGGACAAAGTCCTAAATTTAGGACCGTGGGAGGCTTAACATTGTGCACTGATCACACTGACCTGTGCCTGAGTGTCCACAGCTAGGATGCAGGATTCCTGGCTGTAATCGGAGCACACAGCAGAGACCTTGGCCAAACCTGAGGCTTGTTTAGCCTTGCTCTTGTGAGCCTTATGCAGAGCTGCCAGGGCTTTTTCTAGCTTGGATTTGAACTCAGCTGGATTGCCTTTGTTTTGCTCTGGTACCTCATGCCTGGTTGAACTCTGCCCAGAGGGACTTACACCAGGTTGTGGGGTGACACGTACCTCATGCACTGAGGGGTGGAGGAATGACAGAGCCACAGAGGGTGTGGTAGTGCCATCATCAGCTCCTGGTGTTGGAATGCTGGGTGGTTCTGCTTGCTCACCAGAGTTAAGGAGGGAATCCATGTTCAAGGACTCTTCCCCTGGCACGTCTGCCAAAGGAGGGAAATACTTCTTAACTCTATGACTGCTCACCCTGTGTTTTCTCCCTGTTTCCAAGCTTCGAATATCCATATTTTTTCCTTTTTCGGTCATTCGTAGAACAGTGCACGGACCATACCACATGCCTGTCTTGCCGGCCATGTTTGGTTTCTTTGAAATATAGGACTTGTTCACCCAGTTGGAATACTGTTCTGGGGTGTGTTATGTCCTTTTCAGCTAGCTTATCAGCCACTTTAGCCCGTACTGTGTTATACAGAGCTAATACCTCTGGAGGGTACACACCTGCCTGTAAGCCCATGGGAAGGATTTATTTCCCCCCATGGTGCATGCAACACAGGTGACCTAGACTCTAAGGTTAAGTGTAGCACAGATTTCACTGCACCACAGTGCTCTGTCAGCATAGCTTCCAGATGTGGCTTTCAGGTCAGTGGATTTCGCCACTAAAGTTTTGACTGACCTGATGGTTCTTTCAATGACACCCTGCCCTTCATGATCTTGCAATCCAGCAATCTCAATATTAGCATCCCATCCTTCACACTCAGCCAAACAGCTAAACTGTTGATCAAGCAGTATAGTGTCAACTGGGTAGAATCTGGGCAATGCTATCACAAGTGCTGCACGCAGTTGCTCTTTAGCCATTCCAGGTAGGGGTTCCATGACAGTGAATCTGGACCATGTGTCTTTTAGGATCAGATATTGTTCACCATCAATATGCACGACATCACCCACAATTATTCCCCTTTGGGTGGGTGGCGTTGCTACATGCCATTTGGGAGGTTTTGGGCCATGGAACTGACATTGCTGGCAGTGTTTTCTAGCCAACCTGACAGCATTCCTGAGTCGTGAACCTCCTGCTCTTCTGGCAATCTTTTCTGCCACCACCTCATGACCCATGGCTATGTGGAGCTGGGTTGCTAGTTCCCTTACGTCTGCTGTGTCAACAGCAGCTGGGGTAAGAGCTTTGAGGTAGGGCAATATCACATTATACGTGGAGGAGATTTTCTGAGCTGCCTCAAAGTCTAGCAGTCCCTTGTCTTTATCCCCCATGATAATGAGATCATATAAATCCACATAGGCGTGCTGTGAGGACGTACATCCTTTTGAAGCCTTGTCCTGCCGGTCGCACCACGTGCCGGGGGGCAGATGGCGGGGGTGTTTGCAACCGAAGCAGAGGTCCACGTCGCCTACTGCGGGGTTCCACTTGCAGCCCGCCCGCTGGTGTCCCTTGGTGCCACACCTGGTGCACTTGTTCTTGGGACCTGCATGGGGGGGCTGAGCAGTGGGTGCAGGGGTGGGTGGGGCAGGTGTGGGGGGGGTGGGCCGCCTCCACTGGTTTGGCCTGAGCTGAGCAGGCTGTCCCTGGCCTTGGGGCTGGTTGCCCTTGGCCTTCTTGGACTGGCCGCCCTGCTGCCCCCCTGACTGGCGCTTTTGTCCTTGCCCCTTCCCTTGGGTCTGTTGGACCTTGGGGGTTGGGGTTGCAGACGGAGCACCTATAGCCAGGGGAGTCAGGCAGTCTTGGATATGGTTCATTCCCGCCCGGAAATCGTTCCACAGAGGTTTGAGACCTGCAACCACAGTGGCGTACACAGCTTTGTCCAGGTTAGCTTTTGACAACCATGTATGCAGCAGGTAGCTAGCAGGCAGACCCCTGAGATCAGGGTCCTTTTCTACAGCCAACCTATAATTCTTGCAATCAGTGGCATAGTCTTGCTTGTTGACCTGGTAAGCATTCAGGCTGTTGAAACCATGGATGGATTCAAACTGTGTCCTATCCACCAGCAAGTGCTCATCCATGAAGGCTGGCCACAATGCAATTGCTAGGTTAGGTGTCCCAGCCTTTTCTTGGTAAATCTGGACCAAAGTTTTAATGGCTGGGGCTGACCTATGGATGGTGGTGGATGCACGCAAGGCACTGAACCAGTTCTGGACATTCAGAGACTCAAAACATTAGTTCAGGCTAAACAAAAATTCCTTGGCCTGTTCCTGGGTGTAACCCTCAGGTAAGCCAGGGATTTCTATTTTAGATTCTTTTTGTTTTGGGTTAAACGTACCTTTGACCGGGTCCTTCTTTTCAGCCGAGAAAGTCTTGACTGCTTGTTGAAGATCAGCCTCCTCCATGTTCGCCCTGCCCCTTAATTCCAGCTGGGAAATACTGGCCAGGAGGCCATCCAGCTGGGTGCGTGACAGGTCGTCCATGGGGTTGGTGGCCATGGTCTTGCTTGAGCTGTGCCGTGAGTATGGCAAGCAGCTCTTGTACGTCCCCCTTAAGGGTGGGTGGGGTTGGGTCCACGGGGGTCCCTGTTGCCACCACCTTGCCCTTATCTGACTGCCCTGGTGTGGGTGCAGTCTGCTGGGCCTGCGCAGAAGGTGGTTGTGTTCCAGCTTGCTGTGCTAGTGCAGTGGCTGGTGGTGTTCCAGCTTCAGGCGCAGGGTCTTGTTCCCCTTGCCTTACTCCACTGCTGCTAGGAAAACCCTTGGCCTGGCCGAGCCGCTGCAGCTCTGCTGCTTGGGCTGCCAGGCCGCCCTCACGGGCTATCATGGCCTCTAGGAGTCTCTTCTCCACCACCTTGCGGCGGTGGAGCTCCTGGGCATCCGGGTCACTTGGGGGTTTGCTGGGGGAGCTGGGGACAGTGCCCTGGCTTTTGCCCTGCAGCCCCCTTGGTGACACGGCCCCTCCAACCACCCTTTGGCTCAAATCAGTGCCAGGGGTGGGGAGGGTATGTGCAGGGAGCGCAGGCGTTTCTGTTGCCTGCATCTTCTCCTGCAGCTTGGTCAGCTGCAACAGGAGGGAATTGAGTTGGTCCTCTGTTAGTTAGCGTGACCCCCTCGTCCCTCTGTGCAACAACCAGCTCATTGAAGAGGCGCTCATGGAGCACCTGTCCATCTTGCATGGCAGCCAGCTGCTTTTCAGCAGTCATGTTGCGGGCCGCTGTCTTTTTGCGGTCCCGCTCTTACTGTGCAAGACGGCATGCCTCTACAAACTGGGCGGCGGCCTGTTCGACCGCCTGATTGAGTGGATTCATCTCAATCTCCCCATCAGAAACCCCTGGGGAGAGGGTGACCTCGATCGTCATCAGACAGCTGAATGCTGCCGATGACGGGTCCTGGGACCTTCTTGGTCCGCATTTTGAACATGTATGCGTCCCTCTTCAGCTTCCTCTCGTACCCCCCCGCTTTCTGAGCGGATGAGGGGACGATCGGCACCCCCGCTTGTTCTCCACCGCTTTTGGCTATTCCGCCCTCCTCCTGAGGAGGTTGGGACGGTGCCTTAGCGGGGAGGTCAGCGGGGCTTGCCTGAGGGCTGGGGGACCGCATACTGCTTACAGATTTTTGCGAGCTAGCTGGGCTAGAAAAAACAGATTTTTCGGCCTGTTCGGCCAAGGAGGTAACCTGCTTTTGCTGGGCTGCCAGCTGCCGCTCTTGGGCGGCCGCCTTGACGCTTTGCTGAGCTACCGCTGTCGCTAGCTGCCTAGCCACTAGCTGTTCCTGCTCTGCCTGCGCCCTTCTTGCTTTTTAAATTTTCTTTTCTGCAGCCTTCTCCTCTACTGTTGGCACCGTCTGCCAGCCAGCATCATCTATCCACTTCTTTTTAAATTTCAGGCCTGGCATAATAGGATCTCCCATGATTTTGTCTATGGTAAACGGCTTTAATTCAAGTTAAGGGGACGGGACACATCGGAATTTTTTGGCGCCAAAAAATTCGCGCCGGTACCCCCGGACCGTGAAATTGTGGTGCACAATGCGCCCACCTCGTGCGGAGGTGGCCATGGCGACGTGCGTTTCGTAAAAATTTGCCTAATCGGCCAGGCGACAAGCGAAAAATGTACGCCGGTGGTTTTAAACGATGTACTAGTATGATGTTTCATAGCCAGATATGCACAATTTGAAAAGTCGGTGCCTTTCTTAATCCAGATTTGCACGGGGGTCTAATCCGAAAATCTGGCCGCATATATTAATTTAGAATGCGTGCCTGCGACGATAGAATTGAATATTTGTGGGTTATATTGATGCAGGAAGAAGCGTTTAGTAATGGAAACCGTGAAAACATTCTAAGCGGCTTCGATCTGCGGCCATTTCCCGTCATTTCTGAAATGATATCGTTCAGGCCTGCGCGATCCGCGGTCAAGCCATCCATGGCTGGCTGGCTGTCTCGCGCGCCTGGGTAGGAAATAAAGCCGACCGTGGTACGTTCATTTGCCGCATGTCACCGCCCAGTCTGTTTGCGCTCTAAATGTTCCTGGCATGAAGCTTTGGCGCCGATTCCGGGTGTTCTTGCTATTTTGTTCGCCACTTGTTGCAGTTGCGCTATCTGATTTTCCGCAGGTTTCAATGTTTTGCCTTATGCTGCGTATGCCATGCTTCTTAAAGCTAGCAAGAGTTGATTGGGCAGGTTTGCGGCTCTGCTACACTTTGTTTTATGGAGTTTTTCATATGGTTGACATTGTATATTGCGTAGTCAAGGACCCTAGCTGCCTGGGAGCGGCATCAACGTTGCAAGGAGCTGGCGAGCTCATAAACGCTTGTCTTGGCTCTTCAGCCTGCTGGAAAACAAGGTGTGAAGTTGTAGGGAAGGTGAGCATGTGTGATATAGTTATCTCCTTCCTATATGTTTTGCTTCCATTAAACATGGCTGGGGCTTCCTAGATGATAAGGATCAGGTGCTTATTATGACAATATTAAAGGATGGCCCTTTTATCCTTTAGCATCATGACTGGGTATTAGCTATGAGGTGATTCCCGCAAGTGGTCATGCCTGCTTGCGTAATGATTTAAGAGTCGGTGGATGTCTTCTTCAAGCTTCTAGCATTTGCTTTACGTGCTTCTGCCCAATTTGCAGGGGGCAAGCTTAGGAATGTGCTTATGGTGTCCCTCATGCCACGGTGTACCAAGCATGCAGGGTGGCAGCTATAACATGATGTACTAAGGGCAAACTAGCTCAGAATGACCTGGGATTTTGTGGCAAGCTTTTTAACATCATAAATGAACTAATTTGACTTGGTTTGGCCCAGTTGGTGGTGGGCTAGGGTGTAATAGGTCTGTCGTTTGTGCTCATAAGCGGGATTTTCTGTCATTTTTTTTTTGCATGTTTACACTCATCAACATGAGTAAACGTGCTCAGAATGAGCTCAAACTTTGTGAGAGTGAAATTCCCACCCTAGGCCTAGTATAAATGTCATCACTGAAATTTTTGCATGTGTCTACTATTTGATTTATTTTTTTAGGACCAAAAAAATACGTGTTTTGGGCTAAACCCCATCAAATAGTCTAAACGTGCTTATTTTGTGGTCCTGAGTAGCCAGATTTATTTGCAAGGGTGGGGATTTTAGGAAAATATGTGGTTTGGTCACTTTTGGTTTGCCCAGTCTCCTAGGAAAAATCGGCCAAAAATAGCGTCTTTTTCTATTTTTAGCTCATAACTGCGTCATGCTGGGGGGTAGTACCACCCCCAAGTGGCTGGAAAATTTTTTTTTTCACATATTTATGGTTCCCAAGCATAACTGGATTTTTATCCCATGCACAGGTCTGTTTTCCAGAAAAGTGCACTTTCAATGTGTCCCGTCCCCTTAATAATCGAATGGACCTCTTAATGCTCAATGGCCTGACGCATGTGTTTATTACAATAAATCACAAGCCCCGCACACAACGTGCACAAGGGCATTTAGCATTCTCGACAAGCAACGCCCTGCCCGGCTGCCACGTCTGGAGCAGCCGACAGTGGTCGTTGGGCTCTGTGGTGCAGCCTGAGTGGCGCGACGCCACTGCTAGACTCTCAGGACCCTCGTCCAACATCCGACACCTCAATGCCAGTACCGAGTGGGTACCGGCGACGCCGTACCGCCAATCCCACTTGGGTACTGGCGTCCGTCAGCAGGACTCGGCTATCGAATAGTCTAGCCTGCCGAATCACATATAGCCGGGACTTCTGACCGAGCCTACATGTGCGAAACCCCAGATAGCACATTGCTATCGGGTACTTAGCCTATGTCCACGACTAGAGGCTAACTACGGTAGCGGCGACCAGTCCAGTACCCGCAGGAGGGCACGAGGACTCGGAAGAAGTGCGCCCGAACATTCTGTCAGAATGTTTGGTACTTTTCTGCTGTTCGTCTTTACCGGCAATATTTTCAGTTCACTTTGTCAAAGTCCGATGTATAGTATAAATCGGCACTAAATATATTTCCAGCACTGTTTGCTGCCATCCGTACCGTACCGAGTACTGTCCTGCTGGTACTGTAGCCGTCTGACAAATTTGCCAGGATCCGCGCTTCGCGCCGACCCTATGTTCACTAATTAGTGCTGCCCTGGAGGAGCAATGTCCTTGTACTTGAATACTAGTGACCCAACGCATCATTTTCGTGTTGATGCAAGCCACCCACTTTTGTGTGGCGGCTGGATGCACCCTAACTGTACCGTAGATTATTCCTAGATCGACGGCTATAGGGACGGTGTGTTTTTCCACATGAATGTTGCTCTTGCAATTGTCATGGTTACCGAGTTGGTCGGCTGAGCCTCAGTCTCATTGTTGACAGCCTAGTTGGCTGCTTGTGTTACGCCTAGTTGGCGTTTGCCTAGTTGGCACCTGTCTACTTTTGCGCCGAGCTGGTGCTCCATTAATTATATTATTAATACAAACGAGAAAGAAGCTGACTGCAAAAGGTGAAAAGATCTTTCCTCCTCCACCTTTAATATTTTAACATGGTATCGCAAGCGAGTTGCCTTCTGCAAGCAGTTTCTTGAACGCCCTATGTCAAGATTTCACATATACATGTCCGTAAACCCACAGCCATATAAGCATATTACGATTCAGGGTGCTTCCGACCCCATACCTAGCCCTGGACAGACTGTCGAGGTCAAGTTCCACGATCCCGAACTGGGAAGGAGTGTTCGAATCGTATACTCGAATCGTATACTCGAATCGTATACTCCGAAAGGCTTGCATCACTCCCCGGACAGGAGAACTTTTGCGGATGACTGTAGGTGTAAGTTGGCGATGCCATGGTAACCGGAGACGTCCGTCCTATAGTCAGCAAAATTGGTGCGAGAGGTCCCCAGTTCGATTCCGGTCGGATTCATTTGCAGATCGCGTTTTCCGCGTTTTCCGCGGCCTGGCACTGAACGCAAAGGTTTTCACCTTTGCGGAGTGTCTGATCAGAATATACGCTTGGCTGATTTCGATAGTACCGGCTACGCCCCCTTCTACTAAAAAGAAGGATTCAGCCGTGTTCAGCCCGTCTCACGGTGCGAGACTGAACAAGTCTCGCGTGCAGACACGTGTGTAGTACTCCTACACACAGATCTCGAGTGATTTATCTAGTACCAAATCCGAAAGGCTTGCATCACTCCCCGGACAGGAGAACTTTTGCGGATGACTGTAGGTGTAAGTTGGCGATGCCATGGTAACCGGAGACGTCCGTCCTATAGTCAGCAAAATTGGTGCGAGAGGTCCCCAGTTCGATTCCGGTCGGATTCATTTGCAGATCGCGTTTTCCGCGTTTTCCGCGGCCTGGCACTGAACGCAAAGGTTTTCACCTTTGCGGAGTGTCTGATCAGAATATACGCTTGGCTGATTTCGATAGTACCGGCTACGCCCCCTTCTACTAAAAAGAAGGATTCAGCCGTGTTCAGCCCGTCTCACGGTGCGAGACTGAACAAGTCTCGCGTGCAGACACGTGTGTAGTACTCCTACACACAGATCTCGAGTGATTTATCTAGTACCAAATCCGAAAGGCTTGCATCACTCCCCGGACAGGAGAACTTTTGCGGATGACTGTAGGTGTAAGTTGGCGATGCCATGGTAACCGGAGACGTCCGTCCTATAGTCAGCAAAATTGGTGCGAGAGGTCCCCAGTTCGATTCCGGTCGGATTCATTTGCAGATCGCGTTTTCCGCGTTTTCCGCGGCCTGGCACTGAACGCAAAGGTTTTCACCTTTGCGGAGTGTCTGATCAGAGTATACTCTGGCAATCGCTTCATTTATAAAGACATTTAATCACGTATCTATATGCAAGGACTGGTCATATTTTGACCAGAGGGCGCAGTCTGGTCCACGACTCACAAGCGAGACTCTTTGTCGTATTTGAGGGGGGCTCATTCGGCATTACTACTTACGACGCCGAGATCTGGCATACAATACACTCTATGCTCTACGACTGGAGTTTGGTGCGGACTGCAACCATCGAACACTATTTCCTGAGTGAGATTCAACAAGAATACTATTTCCTCAGTGAGTGAAACCTTTTTTTTCCTTTTCCAGAATGGCTGCCCCAGGTGTTGTTCACGGCATCAAGGAGGGGACAGTACTGGGTGCATTGAAGCACTTGTCTTTCGATGGTGAACGTCTAAACGATTTCCCTGTTTTCGAACTCAAAGTCGAAGGTACCCTGAAGGCAATTGGATATGAGGAGGCTCTCAAAGGCACAGGGGTCATCAATGAGCAACAGCAACGCCTTGGATATGCATCCCTCCTGTCCGCTGTAAATGGGACTGCAGCTTTGTACGCAGCCCTAGCCCCTAGTGGTCTGCTTCACGAGGCATGGGCAATTCTGGTAGACGTATATGGCCATGATCAGAGTATATGGCCATGATCAGACAACCTCCACGCACCAGGCTACTACACTCGAGGAGCTGCTGGCTACGGAGAAGGTGCCAGTGGAGAAGGTGGCCGCCCATCTGAATGAGATGGAACGGAAGTATCTCGAGTATAACAAACTCAGCAGCAACAAACTCCATGACTCAATCCTGGTAACCAGCCACCGCCGCCGTCTTCCAGCCGTGTATAATAACGGCCCAGTTCTGGCCGCCTACAACCTTCCGGTGGATCTTTCCTGGAAGGACTATAAGGCAGCTGTACTTAAGGCTGATGACCATCTGCGGGTCAACCGCAACGGTGCAGGGTCTTCCTCCAGCACCACCAGCGGTACCGTCTACACCACCCAGCTCGCCTGTCCCAGTGAACAGCCATACGGCGTATAATACGCCGTATGGCGCGTATTATACGCCATACGCAAGATTTCCGTATGAAAATGGGAAAAAAAATACGCACTGCGTATTTTTTGCGTATTGCGATTTTTTGCGTATTTTTTGCGTATTTTTTGCGTATGAACCTCGTTCGAAGTAGCTTCTGGCATCATTTTGGACGGCACGTGGAGCCGGAACTAGATGCAGGTGCCAAGCTGGCCGTGCATGTACGACTGTACGTGCATTGCTGCAGATTGCTGCGTGTCGGACTAGGGTCTAGGAGACGAAGGACGAGGAAATTAGGTGACGAAGTTATGTTGTCTGCCAACAAGGGCGCTCATCTGGCACCTAACATTTAATCGTAGCACAATTGACATCCAGGCACCATGGCTAGCGACGGTGATGGTGTGGGTCTATGGAACACGATGATGATGGGGCCGACGAGATGCAGGCCGTATTCGAGACTGTCTGGACACACATCGTGAAAGAACAGACTCTCAACAAGAAAGGGCAGCCGACAGGTAACTACTAGCTCAGTGACGTGCACACTTTTGGATGCAAAATTCTCGGGTTCTACCACCCGAGCAAGGCTAGCACCCGCCATATCATGGGCGCTACGTATGCGAAGGAGGCAAGAGTGAGCGAGTGCAAGAGGCCGCCGGAGGCATTACGTCGCAGGCTGCGGGGTATTTGGTGTGACTCGCGATGCACATAAATGCCTTATTTAGCCATGCAGGCTGCTGCTAGCCAGCCACCGTACCATATGTGTTAATGGTTTAGGGAAGCTGGGTCGGGTTGCTGGCATGCATGGTATCCTGCACGCTAGCCACATTGTTGGCAGCCCGTATGGATTCTTGCTTCATGTAGATCAATATTGCATGGTGGCCTACCACGAGTAGGCAAGATGTCTGTTTCTGGCACAATGTCTTATTACTTTTGGCAAGTTGGCCGACTGACCGTGTGCTGTATTTCAGTCCTAGTATATAGCAATTCCATGCTGCCAGAGACGACGTGGTTTTAAGTTCAACATACAGTAATGGTGGCAGCAATCTCTATACCTCTGCAAGTGTCATTGCGCATGCATATCTACTTGTGTTATTATCCTTTTCAGGTGTGCACTGATTGTGCATACAACTTTGTTATGGTGTGCTTTTAAGAGACTCAAACAGGACAATGCTTGTACTTGTAAGCAGCAACGGTAATGCCAATGTCATGAGATGATGTGTCACATATAGGCATGTGGTGCATTGCAAGAACACAATGCCTGATTGGTCAGATTGTTGAGGAACCCCCCGAACCATTCAAAAAACAGCATTTTCAAGAGTCACCGTAAGATTTGCGTATAATACCCCGTACGAGCGTATTATACCCAATACCCATGGGCCCCGTACGATTGCGTATTGCGTATGCCTGTACACTGGCCTGTCCCCACTGTCAAGAGGACCTGGATGAGACCATGTCTTTCACACCGCAGGTCCGAAGGTCAAGACCTGTTCACACTGCCGTCGCACCGGGCATACCAAGGAGCGGTGCTGGGCACTCCATCCTGAACTGAAGCGGGCTACTACTAAGACTGTGGCCAACACCACTCTGGATCTCCAGAAGATGAACCTGGATCAGGAGCCTGAGGAGGAGGTCCCCCCTGGTTTTGTCTTCTGAACATTCCTTACTTGTAACCCTGCCTCACAGCATGGGGGTGTGTCAGAATGTTGGTACTTTTCTGCTGTTCGTCTTTACCGGCAATATTTTCAGTTCACTTTGTCAAAGTCCGATGTATAGTATAAATCGGCACTAAATATATTTCCAGCACTGTTTGCTGCCATCCGTACCGTACCGAGTACTGTCCTGCTGGTACTGTAGCCGTCTGACAAATTTGCCAGGATCCGCGCTTCGCGCCGACCCTATGTTCACTAATTAGTGCTGCCCTGGAGGAGCAATGTCCTTGTACTTGCATACTAGTGACCCAACGCATCATTTTCGTGTTGATGCAAGCCACCCACTTATGTGTGGCGGCTGGATGCACCCTAACTGTACCGTAGATTATTCCTAGATCGACGGCTATAGGGACGGTGTGTTTTTCCACATAATGTTGCTCTTGCAATTGTCATGGTTACCGAGTTGGTCGGCTGAGCCTCAGTCTCATTAACCCAGGGTTAAGGCGAGTTGACAGCCTAGTTGGCTGCTTGTGTTACGCCTAGTTGGCGTTTGCCTAGTTGGCACCTGTCTACTTTTGCGCCGAGTTGGTGCTCCATTTATTATATTATTAATACAAACGAGAAAGAAGCTGACTGCAAAAGGTGAAAAGATCTTTCCTCCTCCACCTTTAATATTTTAACACATTCGTGCGGTGTCGGCGCCGGGCGAGTACGTCCGAGGAGCGGCCGAGCAGCTGCTGAGGTTTCGCGAGGACCTCGCAGAAATCATAAGAAGGCTGCCAGCGCCGGTCTTGGCGGGCAGGCCATACAAACGCATTCGCGTTTGAGCAGGTGGTCTCCCTGCTGCTGCAGATAATTGCCATAAGCCTCGGGGGTGCCCGAGAGATCAACGACCTCGTCGCCAATCTTCGTCTTGGGGACGACTACGCCGGCGTGCCCAACGTGGTGCAAGTCGCCCGGGACAGGCGGGAGGCCATTGTTCGTGGCAATACGCAAGCATTGGTGGCAGAGTGCCAGAATCTGGCTCACTCCGTCTTGGAGTTGATGAGGGGCGCTGCTGATCGATCGTGTATTCATTACTCTTAATCCTTTTTCCATCTATACCAGTCGGGACACTCCACATTCTCGCTGGGAGTTGAACCAGCTACAGCTGTAAGTTTGACTGTCGACGTGGTTGGCGGTCGAGAGGTCTCCACTGACGACGCCTTCTACGGCTTCGTGGATCAGCCAGATGGGGCGGTAGTTCAGTCGGCCCAAAGGCGTCACGAGGGCGACGGCTCTCAGGAGGGCCGTGACCAGGCGCAGCGTGACGAGATTAATCGCTACCACATTGACGACAACGTTGGTGTAGGTGAGGCCCATTTGTTGAGGTGGGGGCGTTCTCGCTGGATACGCGATTACGCGTATGGTTTGAGGCTTCCGGTGGTTATTAGACCTGTGCCTACACACGACGACCAGGGGCAACCATTGAATCCGGTGGAGGGACCGTTCCACGAGCCAGCACCTGCACCGGCTGCAGGAGAAGCTTCGTCTGAAGACGAGGCTTGAAGGGGTGGAGGTTAGGTGGAGAGTTTGCTGTTTTCTTGTTGCAAAGTTGGTCGCAGCCATTGTATATAATGCCTAGGAGGGCAAGCCGGGGTGCGGTACATACAAGGAGCAATGGAAGCTAACGGCAGAGGAGGACGTCGCCAGAGAGGAAGGGGAGGCGATGGAGGAGAGGGGCGTGGAGGCGCCAGCTGGGCAACCTATCCCAGAGCTGGACCCCAGGGCCGGAAGAACACACAAGCGGTGGCGTGATGGTGGGCAAGCTGAGGTGGAGAAAGTCAAGCGTGCCAGGCGACCTACGGATGCAGTGGTGCTCACAACGCCTGATGAAGAGGACGCGATCGTCACACCAGGTGTGCGTGCTGCAAAGCAAGCTGCTGTTCACGATAGGGTGTCTGGTATGTTTCCCGAGCGTTTGGAGGCTTGCAAGGATTGACCCTCCCCAGGCACCACCAGTGCGTGTGGGGAGTGTGTTGCCTGGCACCCGTCCATTTTCTGATGCAGTGACAGTCATGAATGGACAGAAAGCGCTCAACCCTCCCCTGAAGCAAGATAGCCTGGATAAGTGGCTAGACGACATGAAGCTAGTCGTGGGCTCTGTCGCAGCGGGTGTGGATATTGTCAGGGTGTTTCACTCTTCCACAGCAAACAAGGGGTCGTCTGAAAGGGTCAATGACATGGCTAGGCATGATCTGAAAGAGGGGCACACTTGGCTGCAGTTGCTAGACGACATCAAGGAGGAGTTTTCTGACAGAGTTCACAATCTCACCATGGAAAAGAAGAGAGAATTCGATGAGTTTGAGATCAAGGGTGAGGTGGCTGCTGAGCTGGCCAGGTTTGAGTTGATCGTGGAGGCAGGCAAGAAGCAGGGCTTCAGTGTGACAGTCAGGGCAGCAGCAGACCACTAAGATGGGCTTGTCAGAGGAAGGTAGAGCTACTGCTAGACAGCTCTGTGATCTCACTGATGGCACCTGGGGGGCTCTGGAGCGTGTCAGATACTTAACTTCAGGACCCGGGTCCCTATATATACCTGCAAGGGTATCAGTTCTCAGGGAGGGTCAGCGTCTCAGGCTAGCCAGAACAAGAACCGTACCCCATCTGGGACACGGTATGGTAGCAGGAGAAGGAAGCAGGCCCAGAAGGAGCAGAACCAGGGTGGTGGAGGAGGTCAGCAGGGGAACCAGAATCAGGGGAACACGTCTGGCAACCATATCAGCCATCAGCAGGGTAAGGGTGGTGGCCAAGGGCAGAATAACAATCAGGCCTCAGGCAGCCAGAACAAGCAGGACAGCAAGGCCCCAGGGTGAGGGTCTGGCAAGAGCAAGTGTTTTGCTTGTGGCAAGGAAGGTCACTGGAAGAGGGATTGCCCTAACAAGAAGAAGGGGCAGTCTGATCAGAAGTGACTAGTGAAACAGTCCCGTGTACATAGTGAGACACCCTGTGGGGACACAGCTTCACATGTAAATAAATCTGGGCAGGGTGCCACCTCTGATCAGCACCAGGGGTGTATTGATGTTCTCATTCCACAAGATTGCATGCATGCTGCAGCACAACAATCCCCTCAACTGTCAACAGGTGGAGGGTCCCCAGACAGAGTTGGCTCTGGGAGCCTAGATGCTCTGCTGGGAGGGTCTGCCGGGGTCCTCTGGATCCAAGATGCAGAAGGTGTCCAGATGTTGCGTCCTCACACGCAGCTGGGCCCGTCCAGGCGTCGTCCCATGCAGACCTGTGCGTAATCTGGATAGGCAACTGAGCTACACGGATGCTGGACGCAGGCTGCACAATATCTTTGGTCACACAGCCATGGCTGAGATGTTTGGTTGGAAGATTGGAGATGAGCCACTGAGGGAGGCATGCCGGGCTGCAGCAGAGCAATGTGCTTGTAAGCTAGGAGAATGCTGCCAGGAAGCCAAGGTCCCATGCTAGGGAGCCTGCCAGGGAGAAGGGGGACATCCGGCACCCAGCAGCGCGGTGCTGCCACTTCCGGCTGATGGCCTTGAGCGCCTCAGTCTGCGTTGTGGTGAGGCACTCTGACTTGATGAAGCAGTTGATTACTGTCTCTGGCTCCATCTTCTCCCATCGATCGTAGACCATCTCCGCCATGTCGAGTGCGTGCGGAGGGTAGCCCTCAGAAAGGCCTTTGCACCCGCGCGGCGCATTGGCCCCCTGGCGCCTGACGTCATCCCATTTCTCAATGATGGACGAGAGCCGGTTGACCAGTTCATGCTTGTACCCCACTTTCACCGCAGCGATGATACCTTGATCCAGGGGTTGGAACACGGAGGCGAGGTTGGGTGGCAGCGCTTTGATGGTGATCTGCTCATCAGCATTCTGCACGTTGTGGCCAGTGCAGTTATCCCAGATGAGGACCACTGGCCTGGATGTGAATTTCTTCACAGCTGGCTTGAACACTGTGTCGAACCACAGTTGGCACCGGCGTTCATCTAGCCACGCATTCGCCTGGCTGAGGTAAGGCGTGGGAGATGGACTGATCAATCGGAACGCCTCAGGGCGCTCAGCCTTGCCGATGACCGTTATGGGCACCTTGCATGTCCCGGTAGCATTGAGGCACACGACGAGGGTTACCCGGTCCTTGTGCTTCTGTGCCTTTGACCCGCGGGTGGTCTTCTTCTTGGCCTTGGCTTCTTTCTTGGGCACATAGCTGTACGACGGTAACTGGCGAAAGAAAAGGCCTGTCTCGTCCATGTTGAAGATGCAGTCCACATCGAAGGCCTCTACACCCTTCCTGAACCCCTCCATCTTGGGAGCAGCAGCTTCCAGGTCGCAGTCACCGGCTTCCCCATGCAGGGCCTCGCGCTTAATCCCCAGCCGCTTGATCATCCTGTCAAACCAGCCCGTGTTGGGATGCCATTCCACCTCCGTGGCTGCGCCCTCTCCATCGTCCTCGCTTGCCTCCTCATCAACCCGAGTGGTAGTAATGTTCAGGGACTTGGCGACCTTCCTCGCCTTCTCGCAGATCATGTGGTAAGATACCCCCATCTTCGTTTTCGAAAAGGCGCCCCTGCACAATGCAACGTACTCCACGATGCTCTTGTCCAATGCCACCATCTTGTCGTCGAGGTGACGAAGGCGCTTCCCGTCGCCAGGCTGCACATGCCAGTCTCAATCGCCTGGACACAGACATCCTTGGATTTTTCCACCTTGTAGATGGCGGCTTCTGAGACATTGTATTCCCTTGCAACGGATGCCTTAGACCTGCCCTTTTCCAGGAGTTGGATGATGTCATATTTTTGCTGGTTTGACAGCTTGCCCTTGCCACCTGCCTTCTCGCCTGTGGTGTCTCGTTTCTGCTTTTTGCTGGACGCTGCCCCGCTGCCGGAAAACAGTGCGTTCCATTTGGCCTTATCAGTTTTGTCGGCCATTGTGTCGCATTTATGATGGGTTCTAATGTGACGAACGCGTTTGAACAGCAAGCCGTTTGCCCATGTATATAATACAATGATGACTGATTTCAGCGCCCAACTGACCAAGATATGCAGTGAATTTTATAGATGCTTAGTGTTGGATGGCGCAGAAACCCTGTCGGACCACCGGGGCGGGAAAAAACTCAAGTCGCGGCAGTAAAAAATCAGTGCCACACCGCGCTAGAAGCCCCTACACGCCTTAAGTTGGGTTTTTCCTAGTACAGCCATCAGCCTTAAGTTGGGTTCGCCATGCAGCCCACTGCGACCCAACTTAAGGCGTGAACCCAACTTAAGCCAACCCAACTTATTAAGGCGTGAATGCCTGTACTAGCAGCAAAGACTGTGCCATATCTGCAAATCCCAGACTGGATCCATAGAAAGTAGGTAGACTGCACCAAGTCCACGCGTCCAAGACAAGGTCTCCCACAACTGGATCAGTGCAAGCACGTAATAAAAACTGATCTCCAAAATCTGGCCACCCCAGATTTAAACCCATCCAAATCCAGATGGCCACTCCAGATTCTCCATCCCATGCAAATCTGGCCACTCCAGATTCTCCATCCAAGGTCCACATACAGGTGTACTGGATTGCAGGTCAAACACAGGATCGTCTCCAAGAAGGAAAACTGCAGCAGGAAGACTCCGGATGTCAACCATTGGAAGCATAACTTGTTGGCCAAAGCATTCTGACCACAATTGTCATGTAGACCATAGGCCACAACTGGAGGACAGATTATGTCCTAAGGCCCTCGTTCAGGTGACCACAACAAGTCGGCCATGAAGAAGGCACAGGTCACCAGGACAGAAGGGGATCTATGAGACAACAAAAGAAGAAACTGAAAATCCCAATCAGTTTCACAGGCAGATAGTGATGTCCATCTGCCATAGACATCATAGATCTCCTCCCCTCTAGACACTAAGACAAGACTCAGGGGGCTAGGGTGAGGGAAAGCCTACAGCCACATCTCAACCCACAAACAAGTTGGCCCTAATGAACAAGGCACACTCATCAGTCTCTCTCAACTGGAACGGTGAGAGCAACCAACTGTCTTGGAACTACTCAAGTCACCCAAGACCGCGACCATCAAGGCTCAATGCAGCACTCAGTGCCAAGTGTTAGTGACACCTTAGAAAAAGGCAATTCAGCACATCATTGATCATGCAGAGCCATGGTCCAATTTTGCAACAGCTGGTAAACTGGAGACAACCAGCACGTAAGCGTATTCATCCATCTGGCAGCCTCTGGTAAACGGGAAACAACCTGAAGGCACTGGCCAAACAGATGTAATGCCTCTGCTTGGCAAACTAGATACCACCAGCAGACAAACTCTTTCCCTAATCCGCCACTGATTAACTGGATGCAATCAGCAGGCATACTGCCAACAATCTGCTCAAGGCCTTACAAGTCAAAGGACAGTCATGGGTTAGTCACATGAAGGGGGGTGGGGCCAGCCAACCCTGTCAAGGTGTAGGGGTGAGGGCATCTCAAACCCACAAGACAACAAGGTGGCAGGTTCCCTCCATGAGATGTTCCTGTGAGACCATACAACATGGATTAATCCTTGACAGCCATAAGGTTGCAGATTGATGTCAAGCAGTGGGTAAGGCTGATGAGGTCAACAACAAAGAGAGCTCACAGCTCGAGTAGGTTAAGACTCTCAGCAACAGTATCACAACCCATCATACGTTCAAGAATTGGCAATTATCCAGAACGCTGTTGTACTGTGGGGCAGATCAAAGGCGGACGGAAGGGGTCAGTCAGCACAGATAAGATACTCAAGAGCTCGAGCAAGGCCCCTTGCATCATGTACAACTTAATGTGAGTGAGTAGGCACTCAGGATACAGATGCCAGCATACTGTTGTACGCAAAACTCAATCAGAGAGAAGCTTTCAGACAGACATGAGAGGATACCACAAAGCCCACTCATGGAAGGCAGCAACTAGATAGACAAAGAAATGAACAGAGGTGAAAGGTGAGATCTTCCCAAGACAAGGATTAGCAAGCAAGGAAAGATCAGAAGGGGGTCAGAGGACAGTGACAAGGATCAATAACAAAGGCAAGGACTTGACAAGCAGTGCGGAGTCTGAGCAACAAAAGCCACCAGTAAACTCCACACTTAATGAATGCTCGTCTACATCGATCCCTGCTATGATAGTCACAAAACATCCTTGACACACCCTAGCAACTCTGTTCATGATGTCCACTGCTCCAAAAGATGCACAACACTAGGCCACTCCATAGGCCTTGCGAATACTCAAAGCTCTCATAACTGTGAGAACCAAAGAAGCGAGTACTCTAGGTATGCACACAGTCTGTGTATCTGGTACGGCTAGATTCGCAGACTGCACGCGGAGAAAGAGAGAGCTTGAAAACAAGGAATCACATGAGAATTATGACTCCAAGTGTTTCTGACCATGAGAACTTAATTAGTTGTCAGCAGACAGCTAACAAGAAAGGCTTACATGCAGAGAAAGAGTTAGCTGAGATACCTCGAGGCTGACTTGTGGCCGGAGCCACACAGGGGGAACATACAATGTGACCGGAGTTATTCTGGCGGAGACTGAATAACAGTGCCGAGCGCCGGTTGTGGCGCGACGCACACACGTGTACGCAAGTTACGTAGCTAGCAACTAGCCTAGTGGACGTTGTGCGTAGTAACGTTGCTACAGGTCTAGAAGCCTCTAGAGCCTGGACACGTGGCGGACAATTGAGCGTAGTCCAGTTGTCCTAGGGAACTCGTGTGAGTGATGTGTTCACGACATATAATGTGTGCCCACTTATGGAGTGAATAATGACAAGGAACGCCCGATCCCTACTAGCGTTACTGCATATCACAGCCTCACACTGAGTTCCACCAACGTCTACCAACGTCTCTCTATCTAACTGAAAGCCCAAGTGGTAGAAGTCCAGGCAGGTCACTGAGGAAAAAGCATAATAATTAAAACTCCGCCATGGCGTTCTGGCACAGCATATATCCTCAGGCAAGCTCTAATAACACTGCAAACAACCAAAACCACGTGGGGGTTCTGGTTTATCCAACACTGGGACAGATGCTAACGACTGCTTTTATGACTGAAAAACAACTGTCACACATCTATCAACCAACTGTACATCTTTCCATAATAAGGCAACTAGGGGTAACTGTATAGACCTCATCCATGATAAGCGCAACGTCTACACCATCCCACTGGCCACCAGAAAGATGTTAACCTGAGTGACTGACGTACAAGTTGGCCACTTGAAATCTACAGGCAGCCTTGGCAGGGTTATTAGGAGCCAAACAAACTACTTTCTCCCAACAGGCAGCCCAAAACTGGTACAGAAAATACAGGCAGCCTTGGCAGGGTTAGGAGACAAACAAATCTGGCTTCTCCCAACAGGCAACCTAACTATAACTAAACAGTACAGGCAACCTTGGCAGGGTCAGGAGACAAACAAACTGTTTCTCCCAACAGGTGGCCTATAATACTATATAATAATGTGTGGCCTAAATCAGGTGACAGGGAGTGTTAGTGGCTAGCTCCCCTAATAAGCAGCGGGTCTTAACCAAGACACGGGGTGACAAGAGTCAAGTCGTAACAACCCACGCGTCTAGGACAAGCCAGCTGTAAACTATGACTATAGCTGATTGCTACAAGGCATGGCAATTAACTAACTACTGCCAACCCAGCATCAAGGGCAGACGTAAAACTACGTCCTATACAGCGAACTTGATGACCATACTCCTTCGTATTAATTGTTCATGGGATACGGACGTAGTTCAATTCAATGTCGTGCTAGCTACGGTCCGTATCCCGGCCTAGTACCTCTACGTGCCGGTGCAGCACCGGACCTTGAGCGAAAAATGGCTTCGGGACTTAGCCATTTTCGCTGAATTCGGGCCCGATTTTGTCCTGATTGCCTACGACCGTTACAAATGTAGTTCCCGCACTTGGCGTGCATCGAACGTACCCCGCGCGCGTCAGAGGACTTTGCCACATGACTTGGCGTGTACCACGCGTGCGTGTAAAGACTATGCCCCAAGTTTTCTGTGGCTGTAGCGAAGGTTCGATCAAAGTATGCACGAGGACAGTGAAAAAAGTGGAAACATTTTACCGGTTAGACAGCTGGGACCTGTCGACCCGCACAGGCCCTGCATGGATTAAGGAATTACGTGTTTCCATGGCGGCAAGAATGACGATACTATCCAAAAAGTAATTGTCACGTGCAATATTGCATAATTATCTACGCATAGCAATACCCCACCACACTCGTCGACAATGGCTGTGTTTGAGACCCCCCGTAAAATACCGGTTCGATCAATGTATATTAACTTTGTTCGTCCGATTTCGGCCGTTTTTTCAATCGACGCACCTGGCTTCGAGTTCAAACCTTACTTCGAACCTACTTCAGATCCGGACTTAATTACCTCGGATCAAAACGGGAGGGAAAACGGTTAAAAAGGGTTAAAAAAACAGAAACCAACGGATCGAAACGGAAACGCGACCGGGACTGACTGACTGACAGACCGGGGGTTACAGGGGCGGACACGCGACGGTCACTGCCGGTTACGAGCTGGGCATTACAGTGACCGAGACTCGGAGGTCGTCAGGGTTGGCCATTGTGGTTGAATAAAATGGAATAATACGCGAGTGGTGTTGCGATGATGGCTGCGCACTAGACAGGTTATTATAGCGTTGAAAATGTACAAGCTAGCGAGAAACGCGTATCGAGATAACCTTATAGAGGGAAAGGCGGCATGGTGCCCCGGGCTTTTTGCAGCAAAGCCTGGGGCAGATGGGGGTGTAATGTGTGTCTGCCTGGAAAGCAGTGGCCTCACCATTGCGGTGGGGTGTGCAGTAGGCCTGCGGGGACCAGGCAACACTATTTAATATGTAGAAATTACAAAGATATTGCGGTGGGATCAGGTGAAGCCCAGGGATGGACTGGAGCAGCACGGCAATGTAGAGGCCGGTGACCAGTGGGCAGTGGAGGGGCGGTGGTTTTATGAACCACAGGAACTGCCACCCGCGCTAGCCCAGGCCGTTTGCTGGCCGGGAGAATCCCGCGGGCTTGTCCTTTTGCCAAGCTCCGCAATGGTGATTTTCCCGGCCAGCATGATTTGCGGCATCGTGAACGTTCAGCCGCCTTAGAGCCCTGACCTGCTGCTGCAAACCGACGCGGTTGTCCCGCAGGCAAGTTGTATTTCTTCAATCTTGTTGATTGAGTTTATGCAAGCATTATAATGCGTCTCTTGTATTCGTTCTTACCGGCTTCAATGCAATGCCTGCGAGTTTATGGACTTTTGCGAGATGGTTTTCCCACAGCTTTTCTACTGGAAGAGCGAGGGCAAGCTCCAGCCCATCGGGCCCCCGTCCGCAAAGGCATTTGCGGAAGCAATGCCGCAGCTGACGGCGGTAGCCACCGGTGGCAGCCCGGTGCATGGTGGCAAGCTTGGGGCAACGCGCCTTTAGCCAGGCAATGCGGGCTGCCATGCGCAGTCACTTCGCAGGCCACCTGTCGGAGCGTGCACTGGCTGGGAACCTCCGGTTCTTCACCGTCTGCACGTCATTCAACGCCTTCCTGTCCCTGCCCGAGGGTGTGCTCAAGGCATTCGTGCCGTGTGACGGGCCTGGCAGCGACGGCAGTGTTTTGCTGGTACGTCTTGTTTGCATCTTTTCAGTTTTGCTTTATCACTTTGTGCTGTGAAATTCTGCAATGCTTTCAACAAGTTGTGATGATCGCCTAATGCTTTAGCTAGGGTAATATTGCACTGGCGTCCTAAATAATGCAGGCGTCCTTCGAGGATCCCTCCAAGCTGTCGAGCCTGCTCGGCAACAACTGGTGGGAGATGACCTACAAGAGGACCGCCAAGATGGAGGTGCACGGCCCCATAGAGTTCATCCACGCGCCGGCGACTGGCATCACCACGTAAGTTGCTGTTGACAAGCTGTCCTCATTGTTTTGCTTGTTTGTCAAGCTGTCCTCGTTGCTTGTATGCCCGTGTGCACGGCATGTGACTTCACTTGCCTGACCCAATGTTGTATACCCGATGTTATGCCTTGCTTAAACCTCCCGATGCTGTCTCGAACTTGGTGCAGCTTCCGAAGCGCTCACGTGCGATCCATCAGCGAAGGTGGGCGCGTGCAGTGGGACACGGAGGACACGTCCACCTTCCGCAGGTAAGGAAATTGCTTTCTCAGTTAGGGTGGGTGGGGGGTGGGGGACAGCTGCTTGTGCAACACATGATGAATCTGACTTACTCATAACTTTTCTTGTTTGCATGCGGTGCTTTTCTTGCCTTGTGTTTCATGGCAGTTACAAGGAGCAAATGGCAGCGAGGGCAGCGAGGGAGGAGAAGAAGGCCGCCAGGTCAAAGAGGAAGGCTGACAAGAGCGGCGCGGTGGAGGATGGCGGACCAAGCAGCAACACCAAGTAAGCTCATGCTTAGTAGTAGTAGCATACTGTGTTCCATTTCTCTTCTTAAAACTGGGATTACCCATGTGCCCACCTGTGAAGCATGCAAGTGCTGCATTATAGAGGTATTGCTAGCATCCGGCTTAGTGTTATAAAATCTGAGCTGGCATGCATGGGTATAGCCACATTAAAATTACAAGGCTAGATGCATAATGTATTAATTCAACGTGACGTGAGCATGCATCACAACCAACTACTCAATGCCATCACCATGCATGGCCCTCCACTGTTGTGCTGACAGTGCCATCCTCCTCCCTCCCCCTCCTCCCTCCTCCCTCCTCCCTCCTCCCTCCCCCTCCTCCTCCTCCCTCCTCCCTCCTCCTCCTCCCTCCTCCCTCCTCCCTCCTCCCTCCTCCCTCCTCCCTCCTCCCTCCTCCCTCCTTTCTCCTCCCTCCTCCCTCCTCCCTCCTCCCTCCTCCCTCCTTTCTCCTCCCTCCTCCCTCCTCCCTCCTCCCTCCTCCCTCCTCCCTCCTTTCTCTCTCCTCCCTCCTCCCTCCTTTCTCCTCCTCCCCTCCTCCCTCCTCCCTCCTCCCTCCTCCCTCCCTCCTCCTCCCTCCTCCCTCCTCCCTCCTCCTCCTCCCTCCTCCCTCCTCCCTCCTCCCTCCTCCCTCCTCCCTCCTCCCTCCTCCCTCCTCCCTCCTCCCTCCTCCCTCCTCTCCCTCCTCCCTCCTCCCTCCTCTGAGTCCTCCCCCGCACTCCTCCTCCTCCTCCCTCCTCCTCCTCCCTCCTCCCTCCTCCCTCCCCCCTCCTCCCTCCTCCCTCCTTTCTCCTCCCTCCTTTCTCCTCCCTCCTCCCTCCTCCCTCCTCCCTCCTTTCTCCTCCATCCTCCTCCTCCCTCCTCCCTCCTCCCTCCTCCCTCCTCCCCCCACTCCTCCCTCCTCCCTCCTCCTCCTCCCTCCTCCTCCCTCCTCCTCCTCCTCTCCTCCTCCTCCTCCCTCCTCCCTCCTCCTCCTCCTCCCTCCGCCCTCCTCCCTCCTCCCTCCTCCCCTCCCCCTCCTCCTCCTCCCTCCTCTCTCCTCTCCTCCTCCCTCCTCCCTCCTCCTCCTCCCTCCTCCCTCCTCCCTCCTCCCTCCTCCTCCTCCCTCCTCCTCCTCCTCCTCCCTCCTCCCTCCTCCCTCCTCCCCGCCTCTCCTCCCTCCTCCTCCCTCCTCCCTCCTCCTCCCCGTGTAGGGAAGTTTATATTTTTGGTGTAACTTACTTGTGTTGGTTGTCTTCTTAATATGACCGGATGCAATGACTATATACCAATTGGTTTGAAGCAGTATACATGTGTCATCAATTTTTGTATAGTTAATTCATTAATGACATGTGTATATAAATTAAGCAATGGCCGGGCTGGGCACGCCGCAGCTCGGCACTGGGGCTCGGGTTAGTATGTGCGGGGTGCCCACACTTGCTGAATCCCCTGCCACCAGCCACGATCGTTTGCCCCCTTGTATGCCCACGACGCGCGCATGCCCCATGGTTACGCTTCATTATTTAAAAAATTATGGATGCAGGAAGAACACTGCCCACGCCAAGCACCTGCCCATCACCATGCGTGATATTGGTGACAAGATCAGCCAAGGTGCTATCAAGGCGCAACTGGAGCTGGCCATGAAGTTTTACACCAAGGGTGTGGATGGGCAGGTGGAATACAGGTGGGACTGGGGGGTCGTGACCCAGGTCTACGACCCTCGCAAGGGCAAGTATAACACAGAAATTCAGTTTACTGATGGGTTGTGGGATTGCTGCCTGGATGAGGAGAAAAGGATAAGGGAGCTAGGGAGTGACATGGGGGTCAATGCCCGCGTAGGGTCTTGGCTGCTCATTGCAGATGCGGATATTGAGTAAAGCATGTACATTAGTGCAGACAGACCATGCTATGGAGTGCTGGTTTAAGGAGAGAAGCCCAGGCGCCCTCACTCTCGTCGTGCATTAGACGCCGACGTCCATTGCCTACTTCAGTACATGCCTCAACCTGTTTATAAAGTCACATTTGCATGTTTAATTGTGTTCACTTGTTTTTTTTATTTTTGAATAAACATAT